>JAGXCT010033998.1:0-133528 GCA_022495035.1 Philopotamus ludificatus
CTGCATGATTTTGATGAAATCTTTAGCATTCTTTACTGCACTCCCAAAACAATGCCTTTAATATATTGATGGTTACTTTTAAAGTATTCCAACGATATTCATAATTTTAATTCTTTCTCTTGTCTCATCAACTGAATTTGCTATTGAATTTATGATAATTTTCAAGGTATTTGAAGTAGAGTACTTTATGAATTTGTTGCCGTTATATTGTCAGATTTTGGCTTAAGAATATTCACAACTAGATGAGGTTGGGAGCTCCAGAAAGACTAGTTGATCGACTAGGTCCAAAAATGGACAAAGCACTTGATGAAAAAGAAGAACTTACTAGAAAGAAGTACTATCTTTTTAATTATGACAGTTCTTTCTTTCAAGGATTGTCTGAAATATTGAAATATGAGTTTTTGGTTGATCACCTTGTCTTGAACACTTCTAGTCAAATTCGTTAGCATTGTCTACGTCTTGTAAATTTAGAAGATCAGTTGATTTCAATGAGGGTTTCGCGACTTTTGTGTCTTTGCTGTCATTGCATTTTGGACCTACGGCTCCGGTATACCAATTACTACAGTAAGCCACGGACGGAGCTCGAAGATGGGCGGAGGCGCTGGGGGGACGCCGGGGGACGCACGCACCTCGACGCGTGTTTATGACCCGAGCATACATGGATGGGGGGCGCCGGCCCAGGGGCGCAGGCGGGCGCCATAAATATGTATAGGGGGAGTACGCGTAGTCTGAGTATATGCGTACTCCACTTGTCGGATGCCTTGCTCACATAAACAATCCCGGCTAGGCGACTGCCGACACATCTTTTTCGCATTTCGCATCAAAGCGTCCGCTATCCACGCCGAGAGGATATTAGATTCCGCAAATCAGATTTGGAATAGAACACGAAATGTATTTCACCGCGAAAATGGAAAAATCGGATATTTACCTATTTACGTGGGTGTGTACAATGCCAAACGGGACGTCGCTCAGCTTCACTCCAACGCAAAATTATTCAGTGAATCCAACCCAATTACACCCTAATCGGTCGTCTTTGTATACTGTTTCATGTCTAAGAACAGTGACCATGTACTTAGAAAGTAACATTCAATGATACCCTTATCACGATTTAATCTGACGCATTATGGACCGATGACTTGAATATGCGTCATTTGCGAAACAATCGGTAAGAACCGCTGACGCATTTATGCGTCATACGTGGGTATTATTCTTATTTCGTATTTTAATCTATATATTTTTAATTTTAGTTCAGTTTTTAGTCCATATTGATTTTGTTTTTAAAAACACGATCATCTAGACGAGGGACTAAGTAAATATCCAACGTTCCCTGTAGATTAAACGAGTCATTACACCGATCTGTCCTGTTTACATTCACTAGACCAGCTCTTGCATTGCACGTCGGGTAAACATTTGAGTTTGATCAGATGAAATCTTATGTAATTTGAGCCGGAACGTCTTATTAGCGTCGGCAGGTGGGGCGTCGTGTCTGCTTCCGGTTTTTGGGAAACATTCATAAACCCCGGAACAAGCATGCGAGGCCCGGGCCTTTGTTTGTCCGGGAATTTGCGGTCGCAGCATTCCGTGTCCCGACACTTTTCCGATAATATTTGTTTGCAGCTGAATCTTCATAATGTGCACTGAAACATACCATATATGCAAATAAATAGTAATTTAGAAAATACTAAAACATACGATTTCTTTAATAATGATAACATAATAATATACTAATTATCAACATAATAATTATTTAATTCTCGAGCTGAAAAAGCGAATATGCATTTATTTTATTCATCTAAATTACAAAATAAAAATATTTTTATATCAAAATCAGCCTGATAATGACAGCAAATATAAATAAAAAATATTAAAGTTTATTTAAAAAAAAACTATTCGTTGTATATCTACAACACTATGCATTCTTGTATAAATGAAAATTTCACAAAATTTTTCGCATTTGTTTGTGAATATCCTTCATATTTAGGCATTGTACATATATTCCTTTTGGCCCATATAGCCTAATGTTATCTATTGCAGCTACTCGACCTATCGCGTTTTACGGTATCAATTTTTTTTATACAGCATTATGTCTCTTTTAGCTCACTCATTGCTTTATCATTTCCTCTTTGCTTATTATTTTTTTTGTACATAATCTACACGTTGATTACAACCATATCCGACATGGCCATGTATGGTATACGATTCTCAAATACCTTTACATTTGAATATCCTTTCAATGAAGCTGTTCATGAAATCGACCTCTCTTATGTTAGCATTCTAATCCTTTATTATTCTAGGACACGGAATGTTTATTATTACTTTTCTTTCTTGTCATATATTTTAACATCTTTTTGTACTGAGTGAAGATTAGTTTCCTTTACAATCTTATTAATCAATCAAATGACTTGTAAAAAAAAGTGTTTTTTATATGTTTACTTCCATAAGTTAGGTATTTTAGAGAGAATTTCCTCTAAATTCAGTTTGCTAAAACCCTTCTTTCTTCCATTATAAATGAAGTAAGGCAGATCTCCTAACTACATTTGTTGTTGTGAGAAATACTATTTAATCACTACTCTCTGCTGAAATCAATTTAGAATCTTAGGGTTTTCTTTAGGTCGATATCCATTTTGATTGACAGATACGATTTAACATCAATATTATCAATACTTACTTCTTTATAACCGTTTTCACAGGGAATGAAGGATCAAAATCGAGATTATCCTCGAAATCTTCTAATCCATCTTTCGCACAAACGTTCAAATAATCTTTGTATTCCTCATTAGACATAACAGCATTTGTTTTGCTATCATAAATAATAAAAATTGCAACCATAAATTCTTATATACATTAAATGCATAGTGTTGTACTTCTACAACATTATGCATTTAAACTTTTTACAGTATGTAAATGAATTTTATTTCACTCTGTTACATATAGTGACAACCGAAACAAATTAAAAAAAAAAACACCAAAAATGTTGACCGTCTGGACCCGACGAAGAAAAATTTAATATTAACTGTCACATTGTGCGGATATATTTAGGTGTAGAAATTAGAAACTAATTAGTTTCACACTTTGTAGCAGTACTGCAATTCCATGCAAAATAATATTTTTTTAATTATAAGCTCATAAATAAATTGTTGTACTTCTGCAACACCATGCATTTAAGGGTTAAGGTGCTACATTCGCATTTGATTTTGTTAGACCAACATTCCTTTCTTCTCTAGTTCTTTACACGTTTGATCATCATTGGCTTTTTTCAGATGGCCCCTCCCTATACCAAATTTCCAAAAAAACCCTAAAATACCCAGGCCAAGAGGTATTTATGCGAAAGAAACCATAACCTCTCCATGTTTTTAAAAATATATATGTAGGTAGTTAGGTGGATTGAAATTAATTAATTTAATGCCATATATCCTTCGTTGTAATATTCAAATTAACCAGTGTCGTGGTTTGACACTGGGGGAATTAGCGTGAGACTCATTCCCCTTGCATCTTTAGAATCTTTATCGAATATTTATATGGGTGAATTTGGAATATTTCTTGTTATGCCTTCCATCCATCGTAGTCAAATAAATAAATATATAGATAGAAAAATCTTATAAAATATCGTCATGGTTATGATGCTTAGATTATTTTTGCTTAATCATAAATATAATTAATTATAAATGCTTAATCTTCAGAGAAAAAGTTGCGTGAAAAATATATTAATTTCCCATTGAATTCGTAGTGAAAATTTAGGAGGCGTGTTCGTTATTACTTAGTTATTTCCTCGACACGGATAATCGATTAGCGTATCGAAACGGAAATGAAAATCTGCACTGCCATTCGCACTGGCAATCTTCATGGCGTCGAGATAAAACCATTACTAGTACGATTGCCGGCGTTCATTGAATATCGAATTACCGAATACTGTCGGAGGGCGATGACCTCATCTCGGAAAATTGTCCGGCTATCGATTGACCGCCAAGATGATTTTTCCGGCTGGCAACGCTCTCGCCTCCTCGTTGAGAAATTACAACACTGGATTTTGGCGGGTCTGCAACTTGGGAATCGCTCAAGTAAAAATATTTATTCACGCGTTAACAAGGTCCCCGGGGGGGGCGGCGGGTTGGGTTTTCAAAGGGGCGCAAGGGTGTAGGGTCCCCCCCGTACCCCGATCCCCCCGTTTCACCTGAAGTTTGCGGGGCCAATTACTCACTTGTTAATCCAATGGAACGAGTAAAGAGCCGGAATGTAACTTTGCATTAAAATTTTAGTCTTGTTTGTGCGCCAAACGTAGTGTTATGGCCAAATATGGATTTGAGAAAGAAATGGCCTGCGTGCCCACGGA
Source organism: Philopotamus ludificatus (assembly GCA_022495035.1). Taxonomy (NCBI): domain Eukaryota; kingdom Metazoa; phylum Arthropoda; class Insecta; order Trichoptera; family Philopotamidae; genus Philopotamus; species Philopotamus ludificatus. The sequence continues at coordinate 4,331 of JAGXCT010033998.1, forward strand.
CGCCATTTTGAATGTTTCGATCCAATTAGGCTCGCATCTGATACGATAATTAAATTTAATAATATTTTAACGAATTCGGTCTTTATACTTACGTGCATAGAGTTTATAATGGCTCGACGGGAATAATGCTTTATTTAATTGTTAAAATAATAAACGCGATTTTGAATGAATATCATCTTAATTGACAAAGTACACAGAGGCGATTATTGCGTGAGAGTAATATTTTTTATTAATTTAAAGGGATGTTCAATTAATTTGACGAATTTGAGGAGCATGTCATATGCAATAAGTAATTTTAATTTTATTATATAATTAATATCCAAATAATAAGTTTGTATTATTCGCGCACACTTTTAATAAATATTAAATTTCCAATAGCTAGAAATATGTAAAATATTTTAATCAAATTTATAGATTCCGAAAAATATTGCGTTAATTAAATTTAGTTCATGGTAGATTTATAAGTTCTGTAAGATGAAAATGCGTTTAAATCTTTAAAATATATTAGCTCCAATAATATGCAGGAATGTTCTGAATTTATATATTACCTATATATTTATATTAGATTAAATATAAAAGTGCCCAAAAACTTTGATTTTGACTTTTGCGTTTTTTTTAACCTTAGGAAAAATATTTAAATTATCCTTATATTTTAAATAATTCTATAGCGCTCCCTGATATAGAGTGACGTATGTGGTAGTCTCATTGATAGTGTTTCTTTCATTTCCTCAGTGCGTTGGCCGATTTGGTTTCTTTTTTTAGTTCAATCGAAGAAATGAATTAATTAATGATTTTTATACATAATATTCTTATAGATCTTATATTTTTGAGATTACCTAATTGACACATACAAGATTTTCTTTATATTATTATCGCCTAGAGAAGAATTTCCTAACTATGAATAACTTTCTAAAGTAAATACTGTTAAACCTCTTATAGCGCTTCCTGCTATAACACGCTTTTTTATAACGAGTGCGACAGTCCCTCTTAAAATGCTCCTTTCTAGAGCGCTGTTTTCTGCAAAGCGCTAAACTTTTAAGGTCACATCGCATATTTCTTAAATATGTAATACATTGACGCTGAAAATAAAGGCGAACGATCAAAATACAATTAAAAAACCTAACCCCATATTTTGTATAAATGCCTAGTCTTCTATAGAGCGAGTTTGAATAGAGTGGACCTTATCTCAGCGCTATAGAAGGGTATTATAAATATTTTCCATATTATATATCCAAGTAAGAAAATGGATCAAATAATAATAGTGAAAGTTTATTTAACCTAGCCGTGTCGATGCTGTATATTAGGGGAACTCTTTAAAAATAAATCCTACATATCACAAACTTTTAGTATTTTCCAAAAATAGTATAAAGAATAAATATTACAAATAGTTATTGACCTTTATTATCTGCAATTGCGAAAAAATAATAGAAATAACAATATTCAGTTGTGAAACGTTCTGGTGACACGAGTTCAATCTGCGTTGAGACATCACCGAGTGCGCGTGTCATTTACGTCATATTGATTAAAAAATCCAAAATATCGACCAAATTATAAAGCATATCAGGAATAACTATTTTTATTTTTAGATAATGATGAAGAATTCTTCAATATCTTGACTTGAAATGATTGGGGTCTCTGATAGACCCCATTTGGATGAATCGGTTGTTTTCGAGCCGCCGTGACGGATCGGTTAAATGAAAATACAGTCAGCGCCATTAAATTTCGCGAGTTGGTGCATCACCGTGAATTAATTGTTTGTATTTTTCTTCATGGTAACTTTTTCAGGATTTTTTTTTATCTAGTCTGAAAGTCACCTATTCATTGTCACACAGATATTTTAATTATAAGTAATATTAAGTTTAATAATGCTCAAACTGATTTTTTTAATATTTATTTTCAAGTTTTAGGAAATCTGTTGATATAATCCAGTAGCTATTCATACTGGATTTATAAACGCAAACAAGTGAACACCACATTACATGAAATGTTAATGAACGGCATTACCATACGGGCCGGAACCCTCGCTTTAAAACCATGGCGGTTCGCGTTCAAATATTTAAAGCAAAACGAAACATTGCCCCGGGCTAAACCTCGAAACGGATTTTGTTTCCTATGAAAATAGCAAACTCTTAACCCTTTGCCGGCGACAAACTACACAGAAACGAGTGCGCCAAAAATCAAGACGAGGCGTCGCATCCGACGCCCTAAATTTATTCATGAACGTACACGTGCACATGGATCAGTGGGCTGGAGATGGCCACGGATCCCAAGACGGTGACGTTTTGAAATTCAAATTTTCTTAATAAGTCTGGTTTGAAACTTTGTGAGCTTTACACTCAAATCCTCTTTAGCGAGGTCGTGCAGAGTGCATCCTGAAATGCACGGCCATGTAGATTTACATTATTACCATATATTTGCACAGTCTCATTTCATGTATATATATATTAGCCATATATGCCGCTCGATTCTCACGCTATCAATCTAGTAATAAAATCCGAGAAATTTAAATCACAAGCTTGTTATAGTACTAAGAGGGCCATAAATTAGGGTATAAATTGCATATAATAAAGTTGCCGGTATATAAACATCTCACGAACCATAAAAATGACTATGGGGTTGAAAGCAGTTCCCACTCTCCCCCATGAGCCCGTTCACTCCACGGCTCATCAAGCAACTCCATAGACGTGGTCGCCATTTTATGTTATACCGTCGTCGAGTCTACTAATATCGGCACTGAACCCTGTCCTGGGGTGTTGGAGAAAATCCCCATAAACCATCTATCCCAAGCGGTATATACATATATATATGTATTGAAAATTTTAAATCTGGAACCTTTTCATTTACTCGCTTTCTTAGAGTGGCTCGTTAATTCTCTCGGTGAGAAAAATCGGAAAATTCGGCCCGATTCGCCACACCGCACCGGATCGGCTAATGCACGGCCACTTTATTATTATTTTTTTTTTATTTGGCCATTATGTAATTTCGCGAAACGGCGATAATTCAAGTCCGTTTTTTTTTATTCTTTACGTGCACACTTTTTTTGCCTTGGCTTGTCGCTTAATTTATGGTCGCCCTGTGCTTCCTGCTCAGATACAACTTTTGTTTATTTTATTTTTTCCGAATGGCGGCCGAAAAGTCTTAACGACTTTATAAATGGCGTGTTGCTGTAATTTTTGTTTGTGAATGTTCAGTGTTTTTCACCTGTTTACTGTAATTACAATCGCGGCGCGCAAGGTGTTAACTTCTCGTCGCACTGTAAAAGCAAACTGCGACTTTTGTTTGTTTGACGAAATTTGAGTGTTGTTTTAACGTCTTGGAAATAATCTATTATAGGGCTTAGAAAGATGTTGCTACTACCGCTGCTATTAATTAACATTAACCTCTGCAACATAATATATGGAAATAAAAAGGTATATTTTAACAAGCCGTGCCGATGGGGTATATTGGGTACCCCAATTTTTTCTTGAATAACTTGAAATGGTACGTGTCACGAACTTTTTGTATTTGTCTGAAAAAGTCTGTAGTCAATCGCGCGGTATTTTTTCTCGCTCGCATCTGGTACGATGTGCCGAATGCGAGCGAAACGTGCTGTCATTTACACGTCATATTGATTAGTTAAAGTATCGACTAAATTATGAAGCATATCATGAATATTTTTTTATATTCATAGATTAATCCATTTTTAATCAATAGAATGTGAAGATATTCATTAAAAAATCATCAATATCTTGACATGAAATACTTGGGGTATCTGATATACCCCCTTCGGAAGACGCGGGTTGTTTTCGAAACGAATTTTACCATGAAAATCCCTATTGTTATTGACATATTTTTTTATTCAGGTCAACCATTTATTTAAAATCTGTCCAAAGACCTTTGCTATTGCATAGGATGCTTAGAATTATAATTATGGATCTCATTCTTCTCAAAATGTTCAGAAATGTGACATTGTCTGGTCATTCTAAACGATTTGACATCTATCCATTTGCCAAAGTTTCTTTAATTCAATGGGTCTTCCATATCCTCATCCTATGAGGCTGAAGAGAGTGTATCTACAGTAAACCCCCCTATAACGTACATTTCTATAATGCCCCCCCCCTATAACGTACATTTTTTAAAACGCTAATTAGAATTTTCATAAAGATATTTTATAATTTTATAAAATTAATTAATTAAATGTCGCGATGATCTTCCCTCCCCGCAAGTTTCGGGAAGATTACGTCAGCCAAAATACGAAAGGATTTCGCTTTTAATGTTTGATTTACTGATTTCCTTCAAATCAAAAAATAAAGTTGAAAAACCTTAACCTCCTATAACGTGAAACCTATCTTGCCGTTATAGGAGGTTTACTGTGTATATAATCTTTATCGTGTGCTCCATCTTATCAAGTTCCTGCAGTTTCTTAGTGATCAACTCTTCCCTGTATTTCTCCACATCATAATCACTCATATCCAGATCCATGGACTTGTCCAGAGAGACAATATTATCCTACCATTATATTTTTAGTCAATGCTTATGGCGACAAATTCCTCCTAGGCGAGTTTATTATTCTGTAAGAACAACAAACTCAGCTACAACTCCTACTAAGCTTTGTCAATGAGATATTTACAATACAATGTAGAGTATCCTAAAATTCTTGACGACCTACCTAACCACCATTTATTTATGTATTTATTTATTTGACTACAATGGATGAATGACGTAACCGAATGATTCTAAAGTACCATTAACCCATGTAAATATTCATTAAAAAATCTAAAGATACAAGGGGGATGAGTCTTTCGCACTAACATGTCCCCCAGTGTCAAACCATGACACTACTTTATTTGAAAATTATTTAAGTTCAATTTATATTATCTGTATTATAATTATTTATTTAAACTAGGATATTCTAAATCCAAATCGTCCAAATTAAGAATCAAAAAGAATTACCTGAATTCGTAGTTTATGTCGGACGCCTATCCGAGTACTAACTTAGCTCAGTCAAATTATTATGATATTTTACCTAATCAAACCAAAAAATTAACGTTTTTCCACAGGACCTATATTAAGCTAAGCTTTTCCAAACGTGGACGTATACCGAGGTTTAATTTTTTTTTAATCCCGACTATAATAAATTAAATAACTAACAGGTTTCATACCATTACTCTAATGTAAGTATCTCTTAGAGCTTTATGTTGTAAACAACGATCGTTTACAAGTTTTCTCACCGTTCGCGAGGAACGATATATCGTTGTTTGGTATTCAAAGGGTTAAATATATCCTAAGAAGGTAAATAAACTCATTTAAACCGTTTGTACATCACTTGCAGCTCGGGGATCTTTAACGAAAACATATTTTCGAATACGTTTTTTTAGAGCATACGCATATTAAATAGTTTGTGCCATATTCTAAGACTAATAGATAATCTTGAATGAATTTTCCGATCGTTTTAACTCGAGACATGGTTTTTATACACTGGAACGGAACAGTTAAAATCAGACGATAACCTTAATTATCCTTTTTTCCTTTTGGATGAAGGGAATTATTCGTGCTGGATTCTTATCGGCTAAATCCCCTCCTCCGCTTCAAACTGATCACAAGATATTATATTATCTTTCGATATTCCGTATACCCTTTCTCAATAGTCTACCTGGGTTTCTTGCCCACTCGCCTTCTTCTTTTATAAGCATTTCTATCCGAGCAAATACGGATAGCCTCTCTTGCTCTTGAATTTTGCCTATGAGAAGATTCCGCATGGTTCAATGGCTAACGTTTGTCCTCTTTGGCTTTTGCACGCTTCGCTCAACCGTGGGCAATATAATAAGATGTACTCTGCGGTATCCAGCATTTTTCTGCATTCGTGATACTCCAGAGTAATCTCTTTATTGTATGAAGTATCCGTATCCCGACAAAGCTGGAAACTACAGGTTAGCGTTTTAAGCCAAGGTTCGATCGCTGGGATCAGCTTGTGGGTCCATTTTCCATATGTTTCGTCTTTCCAGCGATCATGTCACCTTTTTGAGTCATATAGCTCTTTGCGCTTTTCTGATAATGGTGATAGATCTACCAGCACTAACACTGCGTTCTCAGAAACTATCGAATACGAATGACTTGTAATCTTCCGACGAATCTATGAATCCCTTATAACACTGGTAGGGGTGGAATATAAGCCTAAAAGGCCTATCGCTCCAGCGTATTTAACCTAGCGGTGTCGATAGGGTCGATTGGGGACCGGAAGTTCTTGAATAACTCTTTTAATATTAATCCTACTTGTCACAAACTTTTTATACTTTATTGTCAGCAATCGCGAAAAAAATAAAACAAAAATATTCGCTGCTGTTGTCACGCGTGCGATACTTTTTCTCGCTCGCATCCGGTACAATGTACCAAGTGTGAGTGAATCGAACTAGTGACACGTGCCGTGAGAACTTAGTCGGCGGCGTGGGCTCAGTCCGCGGCGAGAAGTCAAAAATATCGACCAAATTATGTAGCACGTTATGAATATATATTAAGAATTCATAAATACCTTGACTTGAAATGCTTGGGGTCTCTAATAGACCCCCTTCGGACGACTCGGTTGTTTTCGAGCCGCCGTTACGGATGGATTATATTTTCAAATATTGAATTTATCATGTATAAAGTATAGAAATTTTTGGCAGCCTTTTTGGTCAATATTTTAACACATAGAGAAAATTGTGGGGAATTTTTATTCAATCAACTCCAACGCAAACATCACTCAATCAGCAAACTTTTATGCGCTGAAATTTAAAATTCCGCAAACTTGCGAGCTCCGAAATTTGATTAAATTTTTATTCGAAATAAAAATGCAGTTTTCAGTCGCTGAACAACCGCGCCGCAAGTTTGATCTACTTTTCGCATATTTTATCACTTTGCTTTAGTTGGTTCTCCGTGTCGGAATCCGATATTGGTATCGCGCACATACACACACCCATAGTTTCGCCGCTCAATTTTTCAGCTGCTGAAAATTTTCCGAGCTTTGTTTCGAGCATTAAAACATGTAAATCTGCGAGCGAACAGAAAAATAAGTTACGAGAACCGCGCGGATTCTCATATTTTAATATTATATATATAAAAAAATATTACCCGGCTTAATATATATTCACTTTCAAAGGATACCTTCGTCCTTGTTTAATGTCTGACATCATTTCTGAGCCGGTTTTTGTGCCGAGGGTCTAATGAAGATTAATCAAGTTAACACCCCGGCGAAAACGTAATGTCTCTATAAGGAGCGTATTATTTTTTTCTGCTCCAGATTATGGGATTTACCTCGCCCCAATTAACACTGGCAGCAGGTGATAAGTTCATACATTGTTTTTATTGGACGTAGTTATGAAACGCTCTGTGTTATCGCTTAATTATGAAAACATCACGCGCCAATAACTGCCATTCAAAGAATTAATATTCGCAAAAACCGATTCATTTGATCATACGAGGCATTGAGATGACGATTTAGTATATATTTTTATTTTAATTAACTATAACTTTTTTGCTCGGTTAATAAATGGTCTTTTATATTTATGTTAATGAGAAAACTTGGCGCTAAGCTTGTTGGTCATTACTCGCGCCCAAATTTATGCCGGTTAATTTTCTTTAAAAATGATGACGCAACGCTCGATATTCTCATTTTTATTTTATATAATAAATAATCGTGGGTTGAATTTGTTTCTGAAAGAAAAAAACCCAAAATGCGACTATTTCTGGTACGTTTCGAAGAATTAAGCCCTCGTTACCGTCTCGGACATGAAAACTTAGCCGAATATATATAAATGGCGCTGGAAATATTTCGCCTTGTACGTTTCGTGATTCGTAATAAATTGGAATTTGTGGTTTTTCGATAACATCAACTTTGTAAATTATATGGCCGGAGTTTGGGGCAATGGGGGATTGGACGAAATCTGAAAGAAGTGGGGGATTATCAGGGGCGCTGACATATTTATTTGAAGTGTTTTGTTAGCCGAATTAGCATTGGAGTTTTAGAGAATTATTCGGATTGTGATTCGCTAAAGAGTGAGATAAGCTAAATGCCTAATACAGTAAACCCTCCTATAACGTTTCCTGTAAATCGCAGTTTTCTACAAAATTCTAATATTTTAATGGTCAATTTAGATATTTCGTAAATCTATAATACATTTCCGAGTGAAATAAAGGTGATTGCTCTTTGGTTGACAAGGTATTTTGTACAAAGCAGCAATTTAGAGGAAACGCTATAGGAGGGCTGACTGTATTGAGAATTAATTTAAATAACTCCGAAGAAGAAGAATCGTATTGTTACATCAATATACGTCTTCTTTCTCTGTCTACTTATATGATACATGGTTGTTCTCGCGAAGCTGAAAAATGTTGTTACATCATGATAAGTATATCATTGTTCTAAGTCTTCTGTATCATTAAGGTAGATGGACGAAGACAAATGTCTAAAGAGACAAACGATTTTTACTTCTTCTTGAGTCGGAACCCTTATGTCTTAGGATCGTGACCATTGTTGTTCTGAATATTCTTGATTTTGGCTCTTCGAGATCCTCTGCATTCCGCATCGTATCTATTATGGTGAAGCCCGTGGTGCCCTGTCTCTTTCCCTGCGTCCTTGTACGTTTCCAGGCGCGACGAGCTTTTCCAGACTATTCTTCAGCTAGAAAGATGTCCAAAGTATCGAAGAATCCTTTTAAGACATGTAGTAGAGAGTCAGTCATCTTTGTTGTTCTCCATTTCTTTCAGGACAGGCACGTTTGTGCCTTTAGCAGTCCATGGTATTCTTGGAATATCTCCCTGTTTTTACAAATTGTCTTAAGCTTTAACACTGCATTTTTAGCCATCCCTATTTGTCTTCTTATTTCTGGCTCACAATATCTGTTAGTCGTAAGTAGTTATCCGAGATATAGAAATTCTTCAACCCTCTCCAGATCCTGAACTATTGTCCTTAGAAAACCATTAACAAGAACAACCGAATCAAGCTAAATTTTAATTAAATTCAATCATCTTCATGGAATGAAGAAATAGAGATCCTTTCGGATGGAATGTGTAAGATCTATTACATCTTCTTTAATACTGTGGTGTGGGATATTCACTGTGCTTTAATAGCTTGATCTATTTATTTACATATACCAATCAAAGTCTTCCATCAATATCGTACGTCTTTAAGCCTCATTTAATTTACTACACTTTATTCTTTCCTGAAAGGTTTAATCTAAAGCTTGTCTACGAACATAATTAGGTATTCTTCTAAGTTAATGGTCAATCTAGCTTCATTACTTCTACTTCACATGCCTTGTCCATTTTTGTTCGTAGGAAATCTACTTGTTCTTGCCTTTTCTCCAGAAATATGTAAATTTTTTGCAAGCTGGAACGTTTCTGTAGCTCCCAATCTTGTCCAGTTGCAAATGTTGCGGAGTCAACACTGCTTCTTTCTCTGCAGCCACCGTTTACCATCGACTTTGACCTCCATGAATGTCTGTACTTACTATCTGTGTACTTGCATCTGTTACAATTTTACGCTTTTTACACCTAAAGAAGTTGATTTATAGTAGATTTAACACATGCCGGTCCACTGGGTTCCGCGCCGAGTTTTGCGTTGGGCCAGGCGATTTCGCGAAAAAAATAGCAAAAGTTAAATCGATGTAACTCTGATACCATTTAAGTTACGTCAATATTTTTTTTTTTTGTTGTGTTCAGAAAGGTTATCTCTATGTAAAAAAAATAATAGTTCAAAACTTTTCAAAGTGTGGTCTGCGTATCCGTGTAGTGTAATAACACTCAGTAAACATCAGCGCCAACGAGGACTCGAAAACGCGTCCCCCGTACTTCTACGTTGGCCCGCGAGGACGCGTTTTCGAGTCCACCGGACCGCAATGTCTTAAGCACGGTTATATTCTTAACGCGTCCCATCTATGAAATTTTCAAAATTTTTCGGTAGCACTACATTTCAAATGCTTCTGGAAGCCTCTGATGCAACTGGCTGGCTAGTTATTATTCTCTACCAGTAACGTCGGACGTATTTTCGACGTTTGATCTCCTCTGATCTATACATTATTCAGTTTTTCTATGAAAATTCTTACTGTTAGATGATCTGACAAAGATCGACAGGTCGATAAAGACTTTTTACATATTTTTTACGTCATCTTCTCTTTTCAAAAGATTTTTATTTGATCAAAATATCTTGTGTTTAACATTTATACTTAATAATGTCCTCAGCTTCAACATCTTTTTAATTTATTAATTTACTAATGAAACTTATTGGTCTTTTTTAAACATATTTCTTGGTCATATTTTTCGTTTCAACTTGGTTGCCTAATTAAAGGCGATTCTGTTTCTTATTGACTGGAAACAATTTTACAAAAAATAAATGTATAAAACCATACTTCAGACGTTTTAACAAAGACATAATAAATCATGTTCAATGTTCAAAGTTATTTTATTCATCCTTTGTTGATGGCTATTGATTAAAAATATTGCTACAGACCTATGTTCAGATCAAGTTGTTGTTTTTAAACAGCAGCTATTTTTAAAGTACTCGGAACTTATGTTATATTCTTTTTTGGCTTTAAATACAGTTAGATTAGTTGAATAAATCTACTTTAATAATATAACGTTATTGTAAAAGATTATTTAATACCAATTTCCTACAAAAGAACAATGGTTTTTATGATTTTTAAAGTTACCTTAACTGCTAAATCGTAATTTTTCGGATGAAGATTTTTCATTATGATCACGCTTTACAATGTAAGACATCAATAAAGAATGATGCAAAATTTTGTGTTTAATATGTCCAAGCACTGTTCGCTTCTGATATTGCTTAACTTCGACAACTATAAACTCGGCATGATGCTGCAGTGTTTAATTACTTCGGACACTGAATTACAGTTGCAAAACTTATCTTCTGATAGTTAATATCAACAGAAATTCCAACTTCCGCCGTCGACTCGACCATTATCCGATTAAATCTTCGAATCTAAAACCAGTTGTTTGAAATTTTGGTTTTTATCAGTGTGCAGTTTTTACGGTCTCCGGTACTGTGGCAACGATCGATCGTCGGTACACGTGTTTTTATGTGCGTCGACAGAATTATCTCCGCCGGGATAAACATCCCATAACATCCTTTACGATCTCGGTAATGATCTATTCTCGTTCGCATGTGGTACCTGATGATGTTTCAGTGAAATATCATATATTTATATATTTTTAAATATACACACTGCTATATATAATGCACAGATCTATAATGCGTATATGTGTGTGTGTGTGTAGTATGTATATCGTCCTTTTTCCACTGAATAGAGGCGTAAAACAAAAGGGGTTCAGAATAGCATACAAAAAACGAACGTCAGCTGAAATAGAACGGACCGCTACAAAAAGGATCTGGACCATTAGGGTCAGCTGGATACAATTAAATTGATGGAGGTCCGCCAGCTAATTCCCTCACATACTTAATAAATTTATTTATTACAATATATATCCAGTATACTATATATTTTGTATAATAATTTTAATAAAAAAGGAGATGTAGAATCTCTGTATAGAAGAATCTGATTTATTATTCTAATAGCTCAGGTTCTATCCAGTATCCTTTTGATCGTAATTCTAGGTTTTCTTACCTTATAGGTTGCTTTCATTAACCTGTTTTACAAATAAGGTAACTTTCAGGAAATTACTCTAATCACTCCTTTTATACTCCTAGTTGACAACATAACAGCAATCACCACTTAATTTTTAGTTCCCTTCTCAATTTTTAAACGTATCAATCATAAACCTCTTTTGATGATGAAACGATTGGTAACACCGACGATTACATAAACTTTACTTTCTTTGGAATAAATAAATACCCCATCAGATTTCCCTGGCGAAATCAGTATTAATCAATTGTGACCTTAACTATATCCTCATTTAGTTTTGACTAGATTAATTTAATTGTGACCCTAATTGCATCTAGATTTAGCTTAGGTCGGACAATGTTCATTCACAGATATTTTGCTTTGATTAGGACTTAGTACTTGCCCTTCAAGGACCACAGGAATTGGCTGCATAGTCTAAACCAGCGGTTCTTAATCTGGGTTCGATCGAACCCCAGGGGTTCGGTGAATCAGTCAGGATGTCAAAACACACACCCGACTTATTGTACGATATTATGAAAAATAATATTTTTTCCAATTAAGGGTTTGGTGAACGCGCATATGAAACTGGTGGGGTTCAGTACCTTCAACAAGGTTAAGAACCACTGGTCTAAACACTTCTTATCCTTGACAGGAGCCGGTCAACCAACATTGTGCACATATGAGATAAGAATAAGAACCAACTGCTGAGTTGTAATTCTGCTTTCATCCGAATAAGTTTTCTGGATACCATTAAGGTCTTGGACCTTGATCATTACTTGGTCAATTACTAACAACACCCTTACTACATACATCCCAGAATATGTGACGGTTATTCCACCATATGCGAGATAATTTCCCACAATTTAATTTAAATATGTCCCATAATAATAAGTGACGTATAGCGCCCCTAGTGAGATCAAGTGATGTCATCCCTTCCAATAAAATTATCATCAGCGCCACTGCCAAGACCTCTCTCTCTCTGCCCTCGGTGGTCGAAACGATAAGACATTCCCGCATTTCGCTTCGTCGTATAATATAGTCGCCATCTTGTTGCGTTACACGCGGATGCTGCCATGACGACTCTGGATATATCCTCTCGTCTTCCTTATGGCAATCCACATCGATCAACCGATTAATAATCATGCTGACAGCTACAATCGCTGACGTTCTGAGTGCAGACTCCACCTCAGCATCCCCAGCTAGCCTCTCATCGTGATCATTTTAGGAGTACTCCTCTGCAGATACTCTTGGCACTAGACCGCCACGAGTGCCATCGCTGTCAGAGATCACTAAACAGAGAGTATCAAGGGTTGCAAGCGTAACGGGTATTTCTTTCATAACGTGTTTAACCTAAAAGATGTCTATAAATGTGCCACAAATTATGTTTGCATTTCTATCACCGACGAAAATAAAGGTTTGCCATGGTCTGAGTCAAGAATCCTTCTGTAATATTTTACCACGTTTATCAAACCTTTACATATAAAATGATGCTCTTAGTTTGTAGCCTCAAAATAACTTATGCTAGCTCTCATGTTAACCTAATGATTTTTATGTATATATATATATATATATTAGATAGGTGACTTTGTGAAGGATGTTTGATTGATGTGCTTACTTATTTTTGAGGGATCAAGTCTTTAAGTTTCTTTAGTTTATTTGATTCTTCATGAAGTTAACAAAGTCCTAGATATATTTATGTATTTTTTGGGATATTTCTTAATATTTAATCCACAGTTCCATTGATTATGTAATATTTTTTTTTAATCATAATTCTACATGGTTGTATTATGGTTTTCAGATGTTATGTCTGCGCATTTCCATTGTGTCTGAAACAACCGGAATCCGTTAAGTGAAGTTGATGCACCGCTCGTATATTTTCTCAAGGATTTATGTTGATTCGTGCTCAGAGGCAATTCCCGCTCCTCAACACCGCGCACTCAACGCTAAGTCCTCGCGATGCGTCGTTGCACTATGCACATTTTAAAAACTCAAACTTAAACAAACGACCATTAGCCTATTCCCCCACCCGCGGGGTCCATTACGCCACCCCCTGCCCCACCCCTAGGTCGGAAAATGCGATACCGTGAGATAAATCACGCGGGCGCCATCTACCGGATCCGAGATAAATTAATGTAACGTCATGGAAAAGTTTCTTTGCCATTTAGCCAAAGTCGATTTAGCCCAAATTTATAGTTTATGGCGTCTACACAATTCCATTTACAGATAAACTTTGAATAACGGCGTGGATAGTCTGCTCGATATAGTGGTTGACGCGAGTGTTTCGTGTTTTTGAAGATGTTCCATTTCGAATCACACCCCACTAACTGAGATATTTTCATACTCTGAAACGACCTTTAATCAAATGACTAAAAAGCATATTTTTGTACTGCCGAAGGACTCATTAAAGAAGGGTGTCAATCTATTGAGTTTCATAATCTTTTTGTTTTTCATTTCTCTTTCAATTTAAGCATGAAAAGAGAATCAACTAAGCATGACTTATGCCTCATTGATTGATATTTTTATGTACTACATTCTTCAGAATACAATTTTCATTTTTGATGAAAAAAAAAGCTTTTCAAATTATCTGAATAGACAGTAAAAGTTTCCATAGAAAATTTTATATATTCCACCATCAGGTCAATCGCATTAACTAAAAAACATCAGGAGTTTTCGTGCTTACTGTGCCAATCTGTATTATCTTTCTTCAAGCTACAATGTTATTGTAGTTGAAATTTCTATTACTCTTTTGTAGTGTACGAGTGCAGCATTGTTGGTGAACGTACTTGCCACACAATGCTCGTACAACGGATTTATCACGCACGTTAAATAAATACAGTCGTATCAATAGCAAATTGTAAACGGCCATTTATTCCATTGCATATTTAAATGCGTTTCACTCGAACGGCCCCTATATTTTAAAAGCCGGCACGCTCTCGGATTAAATTACGGCCGCAATAATAGCGCCTGAATTTATGACGAGTATGCATCACGTCCGACGCAGAGCGCGCGAACTTTTTAATTATTCAAACCGTGCGCAAAGTATCCCCGCGTCCGCTCATCGGCGGACACTGGCGTGCAGGCCGCACGCCACCGTGACGTCACGGCCGCGTGACGTAGCGGCTAATGGGCGCCGCAGCGTAAACAGAGCGGCATGCTCGCCAGTGGACGCTTCGACCCCGCCGCGGCGCAAAGTAACCCTCGACCCTTCAGGTGCGGCGTCGCGGGCAGCTAATTTGATTTGTGTCCGCATCAACGCCGGGGGTAATGTCGCCGTCTCGGCGGCACGGTCACGCGTTAAATTGAATTTATTCCCGCGCGCAAAAGAGTTGGATGTGTCGAATTTTATTTTTCGCATCTGGCAACACTTGAGTTAAGCGACTGGAGGGAATTTCGTCGGCGTTATTGTCGACGTTAACGTCGATTTTCACATTTTGTCGCGCTTAATTCAATTTTTGTAGTTTTTCAATAATTTTTTATAAAAAATAATGTCTAAAAAAATGTTTTATTAAAAAAAAATCAAATTCTCAGATGAATTCCACGTTTTTAAATGTTGTAATAAAGATTGGCATAAACATATATGATAAATCGATTAAATAAACATGATAAATGTTAAATCTTACATTTTTATTGTATTTTTTACGGGGTTTAATAAATTTAAGTATTTGAAAAAAATTGACTGATTTTAATGTTGATTCATCTATCCTTCGATTTACACGGCATATAGTTCAAGCAAATCATGTATAAAAAAATGTATGACAAAGAGATGGATGGGTTTTGCTTAACAAAAATGTAAGAAAAGCTTCAAATATACGACGTATATTAACTATTATATATTTTCGTCAAGTATTTTTTCATTAAAATATAAATGAGAAAGCACTATCTTTATGGATATAATTTTATATGTTTGTTGGCATTTTCAGTACTTTATCTTATCTTCTCAGAAATTGTTTAAATTTTGTTGACACTTAGACCTAAGGTGGCCATCTAAACAAAGTCATATGCATTTAGTCAACATTATTATTTTACTAAAATTGATAAACAGTTATATTATGGATTGATTATAATTTTTTTTTTGTCAAAATGGAAACCGTGTAAATTAAAACATATTTAAATAAAATATATTTTATTTAAAATATAAATAATATGTGACAAGCGGCACGACAAGCTCAAAGAAACTGTGAGCCGGTATGACTGCGCTACAGTAAATCAGAATGACTGTACCGAGTCGCAGCGCGACGAGACCCCCCCCCCGCACTCCGCTACCGGCCCGCATCCATCCAATACACGACGTTGGCAGCACTCTTGCTCCACATCGCACCGCGGAGTAACACTGCCTGTGTAGTCACCTATCATATTAATAAATATAACTTATATTTATATTATCTTATGCATAATACATAATCAATGGACAAATATATTAATATATATTTTTTAATCATTTTACTTGGGAGTGCTGCAGTTTCTTAGTGTGTATGGACGAGCCGTCTCTGAATATTACTCTGTAAGAAAATTTTCATCGTTATCTATAATCTTTCTCCACAGTTCATGTAATATTCGATCCCTCTACTTGTAAAATTGTTGAGATTTTTTACTAAAAATTAAATACGAATTGACCCTAGCCTCGTCTGATTATTCAATATAAGGCTCCCGGGCTTATATCTGGCGAACTGACCCATATTCGAAGAGCCAATATAACCTGGAGGACGACTGTCACAGTCCTGACATCAGGGTTGAGACGGACGTGTCTCTGCTGGAGATCGCGTAATGTCCTCCAGGTGACAAATACCTGCCTCCACGTTAGAAGCCCACAAATAAAAACAAATATTTTTTAAAAATATATATTTAAATAAAATATTCCACCAAACACGAAGTAGTATATTTTTCGGGGTTAATTCTGGTCAGAGGTTAAAAATGCTTGATCTGAAAAAAGCCATTGTTTTTTTGTCTTAGGGTTGTTGTACAGCACCCTCTTTTCATCACAAGTAACAATCCTTATCAGAAACGGATCGATTTCATATCTAGATCAAGGTATCCAAAATTCCTGTCTATTTCTTAGCGATCTTTCCAAAGGGTCTTATACCAGGGATAGCCGTGATCTTGTGACAATTCATTTATGAATATTCCATTAATTAAGAAACATCCAATTTTAGAAGCCTTCCTGATTTTAGTATGTCGTTAATTATCTATTACCGCCTTCTAATTTTTTTAACCATTTATGGCATTATAGAAATTTTAAGACAGCTGTATATACTTCGCATATAATAGAAAGCTTCTATTGGCTTCAATACCTTATCAATTAAAAGTGGCATAAAAGTCGTAAATCTGTTGAACCTCTGGCCTAAAAACTGTTCTTAAAAATGCCATAAAAAAATGTCATTACTTTTCGGTTTACCTTATATATTAAATCTAATAATAATACCATACTATATAGATTATTTATGATTCATCTCAACCATGATTCATATATATTTCCACATTTATAGATACATATACATATGTGGAAAAGCGCCATATTTGTGGCTAGGAGTTCGCGTGTGCGTTCGGCCATAAACGTTTACCTCTTAATCCGCGGAATTCGCCATACGGCCATAAAACGAGGCTAAACAACGATATTTCATAACCGATGTATCCGAACGGATATCCGGTTACTATCAATTACGCGTTTTGTTGAGTGCGGAGCGAGGCTCAACTATATTACATTTCTGTCAATACCATCAACTCTCCAATTATTTATTTTTCAAGTGCAACGTTTATAAAAAAAAATACTTTGAATAAATCTTCAAGTAATGTTATTAAATTTCGAAAGAATAACGCTACTCTCATCCACGTTTGTGTGTATGTACATGTTCTCAAATACTTTTGAATATTTTAGTTGGATTTTCATCGATGTTATGACATGGCACAAAACTCAATTTGCAAAAAAATTCATCCGAATAAATATTTTCATTCCTTGACAATGCTCAATTTTCGGAAAATTCCAAAGTTTTCACATTTAGCGCTCTCCTCTCGAGCTCCCTCTCTCGCTCGCTATCTCCTGTGAAACCCCCAGAAAAATACGCGTGAAAATTTCCAAGATGTGTCCCCAAGGACGCGTGTCCCGAATGCAAATTGCGCGATGTTTAACATCGGGATAATGGTTAAAAATATATTGATAATATTCAGGAAATTCCGTATGTTAAATTTTTTTCGGGAAAATGTGCGTGTCCCTCCGCCAGGGACATGCATCAAAGAGATATATTCACTTTTCACGTTTTTGATTTATCGACGCGATGGAATATTTTTTTTTAGAGCGGATATTATATTTCATCTGCGCCCCATTATAAAACTGGCGGGTGGAGAGCGGTTGAGGTGGAGGGGGCAGGTCGGAAAAGTGGGTGGGGTTCAATAGGAAATGGATTGCAAGGTTGGTACCTGGGGAAATTATGAGACCCCCTGCATTCGAGGTCCCCATTCCCGTAGGATTGCGATAGTTGTGTTCAATTGTCCGATTTCCGGGACAACGCCGCCGCCAAAGACCGTAATCGAATCTGAGCGCGAATTATTATCGAACCTAATAATTCACCAAATATTAATAATAGATTAGAAATCTAGATTTATTTTAATAAAAATGTTGAGAGAAATATTTTACTCGTGGTAATCCACGATTGATAGCTAAAATTTATATTTCATTATATTAAATATATCTTCTTGAGTCTGGTATAAAGAAAACCCAATCAGTCAGCATTAAAAATCTGCTCAGGCAAATAAAATCCTTCTTCAATTATTTTATTTAATTTTATAGGGATTTTTCTTCAGTTTTCTACGTTGCTTTCTGATACGCCTTTCATTTTGACGTTTTGTAAAATAATTGTTTTTTAAATTCGCCTATTATCGTACAGTTTAGGCTATCTTTAGTCAATCTTTCAATCATTAGAGCCATTTCCATATTTTTTATATAAAGCACTAGATAAAGATCCTTTTTTTCTTCACTTCTTTTAATCGGCCAACCATTGCTTCGTTCAAATTAAAATCGTGCATTGATCTTTTGCCGACGATTCCATATTTATAAAATTTTCTCTAGAGAGGTTTTTTTTCTAGTCAATTTTGGCTTTGGCATAATGGGTTAAGTTGGGTTTTAAAAATGGTATAATCAAAATAGTTAGTGGGTCAATATTAAGTTTACACAGAAACTGTATAATACGGTCCGTGTTAATCAAGGGATGGGTGTATATTTTTTTATTACTTAGTGAATAATAAATCAATAATTAAATAAACTACATTTTTTTACAGTTATTTTATTATGCAATTTGTATCTCATTTAAAAAGACAAATATTTCAATAACTGGTCTTATATGTAAAATAGCTACTCTCTTTCCTTCTACTATAATTTAAAGTCAACCTTTTACGCTACTTTGTCCTAATATTTGTTAATTGTATTTATTTATTTGATTACCATGCCACAACAGAATGATTTCAGAGACCTGTTCATCCATATAAAGTTTCTAAAGATGCAAGAGGAATGAGTCTCTCATACTAATAACCCACCAGTGTTAAACCACGATACTAGTTTATTTTAATATTATTACAGTTAGATTAAAATTTATATTATTTGTTTTATAATTTTTTATTCAACAAAAGATAGATGAGATTAAATTAATTAATTCCAACGTGCCAAACTAATTGCATTAATATTTTTATAAAACATGGAATGGTAGTGGGTCTCTTCCTCTTACATACCTCCTAGCCAGAGTTATAAAGAATTCCCTGAATTCATAGTTTTCTTCGGACACCTATCCGATTACTAACTTAGCTCGGTCGCGGTTAACTTACATTATAGAAATATTATGAATTTATCTACAAGCCATAACACTGGTTAAGTTACAAATATGAATTTTTGAATTGTTTTTGAATGATTTTTTATCGCTTTTTTAGAAATTTGTTTAAAAACAGACGAACAGAAATCCAAAATTTTTCAACTGTCATTTTAAGAGTGCGATTCGTAGGCAGTATTATATTTTTTTCCCCTTTTTGTAACGAAATAACTTGATGGACTGAATGACTGGAGAAAATGGATTTGATATACATACAATCCCAGAAAATATTTTCCCCTTTTTGCTAAGAAATTATTTCATTGATATTGCTATTTGGGTCTAAAGGAAAAATGTCTATACTCCATTGTGAATTTTCTTTTTAAATGCTTGCAGATTGTCGGTAGATTTTAGAACAGTTGTAGCAAAATGTGTTCTTTAAATACACCAAAAAATTTGTATAAAAATGTTTTAAAATTTTTCATTAGTTTTTAAATTTTGGGAAAATACTTCCTCAAATAATCCACGGAGCGCTAAGTTTTCCGCTGAAGACGCCATATTTTCATCATGAACTCCTTGTAAGATCAATGGTTTTCCCTGATCATTAAAGCGCAAACTACACATGCCTTTGAGATGTGGTCGAAATAGATCTCTAGAATAATCTTAGAACTGTCAATAAAATACTTTATGGTTACCCACTTCTGAAACAATAAGTATCGATGAACGAAAAAAATATTTAATATTATTTATTAATTTTAGCCTTTAATTAGATTTATTATTGTATCGTTTTCTTTTTGAGATGTTTTATTATTTATTAAATATTATATGGATTCGTCAGTCAGTTAAGGATTTCGGGTCATGGGACGTTAATTTATTTTCCGGAAAAATTCGAGTCTGACGTCCGAACGTATTATATCCATTCATATCGTTTTTCCGGCACGTAAACAACTCCTACACGGTACCGAGTGAAAGAAAAACTTTCTCCCTATTCTACATACGAATGCTTGTATTCAAGTTTCACAGCTGAAAGTCAAGTTATTTAATGATCGCCGGGGCACTTTTTACCCGCGTCGAACCTTTCGGGTTGACATGGGGCCCCGGGCTCTTTACGCCACGTCGACCCTTATAACATTCATACATATCTGCCCTTATTGCCTTTGTTTTGTTTTCGGATCTGCCTGAAAAATGTACAATAATTTCACACGAGAAGATATCCTCTCTAACTGACCCCGTTTTTTTTCCCGCGCTGTATTTCACATCCTTAAAAAATGCGGCTGAAAAAAAGGAGCGATTTATTTTCGCTGGATCGGTTAATAATTATATAACTATATGAAATATTCATGCACAATTTAATTTATATAATGGAGCATTTTTGTGACTTCATCATTTTGCACTTTGCACCGAATCGTCGACACTTTAAAGTTTAAAGCGGAGTCGCCTATCCACTACATTTTCACAGACGTCCGTTGTGAATTTTTGTTAAAATATTTCAATTCCACTCCTGCAGCACCGGAAGGCTTTCAGAGCACGGGCAATAAGAAGAGAAAAGCGGAAAACAAGACTTCCCCGAGGAGGAAACCACCAGGCACCACACCTCGTCCGCGCACCGTTTATTGCCGTATCGCCCTCGCCGGCATTCCTCGCCTTCAGAAATTGAATTCCGAGAGAGCGCCGTGTTTTGCTTTATCTCTTTTATATTCTTTAAAAAAAAAAAATGGAAAAATAACCGGGCCATAAAATAAAGCCGGCCTCGCGTCAAAAAAATTGTTGGCCGCCCCTTCGAGTGGTGGGAATTGCCGAAAAATGAGCGAACCGCCCTGGGCCGCTAACAGCCGCTTCGCTTGTAATCCACGTAAGAAAATTGGCTTATCTGTAATCATGGACACACATAAGGAAGACAAATGGCTGGCGCTGTAAATACGCTTTGCATTTATTACCGGTCCATTATAATGGTAGCCGGCGAGGCCTAAATATATCCTATATTTGCAAAATCAATTTTTATTTAATACCACTGTGGTGGGATTCGCCATCTTGCTTCTAATATTCCTGAAACGTTGAAAATCATTTTTTGTATGTATTATTTAATCTCAATACTGAAAATATCATTAAATGCGATACAATGTCCTTTTTTAAAGAAACAATTGAAGTTAGAAAATAAATGATTTATTTAATTTGAATCTAAAATCCCTTTGTTAGATATAATCTTATTCCATGACTCTAGTTAACTTTCGACCCCTACAAAGTACTCAATAAGTCCTCAGTAAGTCCTCAGTATGTTATATTCTCAGTAGGGCTTGCATTACTGGTTTACCGGTTTATCGGTATACCGGTAAATCGCTAAAAACGTATCATCGGTAATTACCGGAAATGATTTTAATGCGCATTAAGAACAGATACAGCCATGTTATCACAATAGTTTATTGTAGTTATTTTGCGGAATAGGTATTTTGTTTTTGCTTAAGACGAATTTCGAAAAGAGCTTACTTTACATCCCTTGGAATTCCCTTTTAAAAATTCTAGAACGATTTTAGGTAATTAAAAATGCGATCTTAAAAAGTTTAGTTGATATAAAATCGGGGATAAATATCGATATATGAATTTGATAATATCTCTGCATAATATTGGCATTACAACCGGTAGCTGTAGAAGCTCTATGTCGTGATGACATAAATCTATATACAGCCGACATAACATTGAAATTTATACTTGATGAACTGTATAAATACAGTTCTTTTTTAGCCAAGGATCTTAAAGTAGAGCCAATAATTCGAATAAAGGAAAAAAGGACTTAATTAAAGGGTTAGTTATCTAAATGATCCTGATACAATAAATGATTATGACGAATATGGAATATTCAATATAACGAATAAAACAACGATAATGGCGAAAATCATAGATTTAACTAAGCATGTATTTTCAAGGGATGAGAATTATAAAATTTCTGAACAAAAAGACAGAGAAGAAGTTGTGATAGAAATAGTCATAATAATAACACTAGAAGAAAAGCTTAATTAGCAATAAATAACAAAAATAAAGAGAGAAATTTAATATATATATATTTCGAACTCGAAAAAAATCGTAGCAAATATTTGAAAATTTCATTTCAACATCTGATGACTTGCCGACCAACTAGTATTGAATCTAATCCACGTTTATTTTTTTCATTTACCGGTAGATAACCGGGAAACCGGTAATAGAAGCAAATTATTTACCGTTTACCGGTTATTGCAATTTGACGGTAAATTGCAAGCCTTAATCCTCAGTAACATATTTATTGACTGAAATTTAATGCTTTTAATTCAAATGTCCATCGGTTTCCAGAAATCTTATATATTTTTGTTAGACATTCATTGGTTTACATCAGTTTTTCAAACTTTTTAAATTATGACAAACTATAGTTAAGCATTATGTTTTAGATATCCCCGGAAAATAATTCAATTAATTATTTTAATGGTAGATTTTTGATATAGTTCTTCTCTCTATTGATAAAAAGTATCAGAAACCCTGATTGATTGCTATTATATACAGCAAGCCCTCCTATAACGAAAAAATCGGCACCATTTAATAGAAATCCGCGTTATAGAAGGTGTTACTAGGGAGAGTATTTTATTAATTGTACTAAATCAATACACCGATTATTTTTTTTTTAATTAAGAGGTAAATATATAATTTGACTTCTAAAAAGAAGCGCTATAAGAGGTATAGCAGGGAGCGCTATATGAGGGTTTACTTTATAAGAGGAATTACAGTTGGAGCCAGGTTTTTTTCATTCAGGCCATGTCAAATATTTCATTTTATATAAGATTTTATCCAAGTATTTACTCTGACATAGTTTTGACATTTTTAAAAATAATGTTTTTTAAATAACAGAAAATTTGAGACATATGGAAACAATTACCGCAAACATTTTAATCTTAAGGGCATAAAAATTCAGAAAGAATTATTTCAACAATTGCTTTATTTCCTAAATAAAAATCCTCATAAATCAATAGTTCTACACAAAAAAAATAAAATCTTTAGCCAAACGTTTACAATAAAAGTAATTATGTTTTTTTAAAGTAAGGTTTATCACAAATGTGTAAAATGCGGTATTAATTATGTAAAAATAAAAGGAACTTTTTTATTCCATAACCATTTTAAATGATTAGTTGTGGTTTACTTAACTCTTCATGACGTGTATCTCGTTTAAAGATAATTCAACAATAAATTTAAAGAGATTTTTAGAAATATCATGCAATATCTTTTATTTAAAGAGACATTCCACTATTGCTACTAAAAATATTAATGATCATCTAGAGAATGTTCGTAAGTGTCAAAAAATATAATCTAAAAAATCAACCCCTGAGTACAAGACTAGTTTAGACATTTAGACCGCCAAAGCAAAACCAACTTCTTTAATTTTAAAAAATAGCAGACACTCTTGCAAATTCTTTACGAAAAAAACATTGCGTTGTATATAGTATATAGAAAATATAATTTAATTAGGTTTTAAATCAATCTCTTCTAATTTTTCTATGACGTGTCCTAAGCTTTAAGTTTTTTAATAATTGTATTCTTTGTAAATCTCATTAATAACTGACAAAAATAGAAAAGAACCTTAATTCAAAATATGTTTTATATTTTAATAAAAAAATATTGCATATTGCAATTTGTTCAATATGTTAAGAATGCGTCAGAGCAAACTGAAACGTCTGCACATACTTTTGAGAACCACTTCTAAAAGTTTCTAGAATTTATATCTCGAGACGTTGCTCTGACACAAGTCACAACTGCTTTAATTTCAACTTTACGAATTACTGAAAAATAAAACTAGAATATCTTCCCCCTCCCTTCATTTCCGAGCATTAATCCCTAACTTGAAGGCAACCACTCGTGGCCAAAGCCCAACTTTTATATAATTGTTCTATTAATTCAATCCGTTTACATTTCCCCGGGCTTAAAGTAAGAGGATAAAGCAAAAATGAGTTCAATACTACTGCAGCCGACTACTGCACTTTGTTCAATAGCACGAAGTAATACCGGATATAATCGCATTATTGCGAAAAAAATATACATATGTTTATAAAAGACAAGGGCTGAAATGAGAATGGATGATAAAAATATGATTGATACGATTCCGTCTATCATTAATCTTATATTTTCTGACAAAAAATAAGAATCTTACACACAGCGAGCGATGAGATAATGTCCATCATTTTATATTTTCCTTTATTATTTTTATGCTGCAGAATTAAATTATTTAATCCCTTTCGTTCATACTTCCATCCCCCTTGCCGATGGCTCGATTATGTTTAACCGCTGCTCGAGTTTAGACCAAGATTACATTTTATAATTGATTTGGGGATTTGCATACTTTAGTTTTGTTATCTCCGGATGTAATTCCGTCCGCGGATCCCGCACAATGAAATTAACGAAAATTCGCAGAATAATTTCAGCGAAATAAATTGCTCGCGGAAAAGTTTGACAAACCGCTCCAATTGAGTTCCCGCAAAAATTAATATTTTTTTTAATAAATACTTCTTGTATCGCACATCGACATTACCACGCCGCTAAAAGCCTTTCATTCTATTAGATGTGCTCGTAGAGTGAGGGACGATGGAAGGGAGCGAGGGAGGAGGAGAGAGTCGCAATTCGCGCGCTAAAAACACTCGCTTTTTCCTCTCCCCCACTTTCTTTTTCTCTTGAACAATGAGACCATAGAAATCCTGATTCGAACACTTCGGTTCCGCCCCCCGTTATCCCGGATTACCTTCATCTCATCCCCCGTGTCTCGTTCTCTGATTTTCAGATAATTCTCTGGAAATTAAGAGTCAACGGATTAGATCGGGGGAATAAATATTTTTTTTCCGTTACAATTCCATAATTTTATCTCGCCGTCCTTTTAATTAAATTCGTCTTGTGTGGATTGTTTCGCGGTGAAACCTTCTGCGAAACCACTAATCCGTCTTTCTCTCCGGCATGGGATTATCCTTGTAACGGGATCTCCGTCAAATGAAGCAAGTCTGTTACACGTGGTTGGGTCTAATGATTTGTCACAGTATATCGTTTGTGTCGAAGCTGATTAGGCGAGTCATAGAATTGTGTTTGAGAAATCGGAATGTAAATCAAATTACTAATCCCTGGGTATTTACTTTAATTAAATATTGATTTGTAGCTTAAACTCTGTTCGAAACAGTGGTAACTAATTTTATATAAATAAATGATCGTATTTTTAACCAATTTACGTAAATCAGTATTGCTGGATACATTTAGAGAATCATGAAATGGGTTCTTTCATAAGCCCATGGGAGTACGGCTGAAATTTGCTTTTAAGGGATTCGTGGTACTAGTAATAGTAGTAATCTCCTCTTTCAGACACTCATTCGGTTCCCCTCTATATGACTATACTAAACGCAAATTGCGGGTTTCATCTCGCATGAAGATAATGTTTCGGTTTATTCAGCTGATCTTGTACATGTTTTTTACTTCAATACAATGACAGGAATTTTAAAATTTAAGCTTTGATTGAAAAAGCTGAATACTTCTAAAACAGGAAAATATATTGTACTTTAATTTTTAAATTAGATCATTTAATTTCAACTGAAGTTCTTATTGTAATTTAAGCTCAAGTACTCGTGTAGCAAGTATTAGAAAACTGAGGATCAGAAAATTATTTTAAAATCTATAATATAACGTATAGAGATTCCTAATCCGAATTAAAACTTGTATCCCTATGGTTGAACCTAGCCGTTGGGGTCTATTTGGGACCCCAAGCTTTTGATTTTTCTTGAATAACTCTTCAATATAAATCCTAAATGTCACAAACTTTTTGTACTTATCATAAAAAGTCTTAAAAATAAATATTATACGTAATCGTTGTCCTTTATTCTCTAGAATTGCGAAAAAAAAATAATAAAAACAACAATATTCGCCGCTGTTGCCCCGGGCGCAATGTTTTTTCTCGCTCGCATCCGGTACGATGTGTCAAGTGCGACTAAAACGTACTAGTGACACGTGACGAAAAATCCAAAATATCAACTAAAAATTATGATACATATCATAAATAACTATTTTTATTCATAGATTAATCCATTTAAAAAAAAAAACGTTAAGATATTGATGAATTCTTCATTATTGAAATGCTTGGGGAATATTTTACATTATAAATAGACCCCTTCGGACAACGCTATGGTTTTTGGGCCGCTGTGCAAATCGGTTAAAATACAGTTAAAAGATATATTTTGAACGTCTTATGAACTCTTCTAGAATTACCAATTTGTACTAAGAAATATACTCACTTCTTTGTTAAAAAATAGGAGTTACGCTTTAAGAAATTCTATTATATCCTTTATTTTTCCAGATTTAGGAATATTTTAATAATAATAAGTGTTTTATATAAATGATCCTAGTTGGACATGATCGAGAGGATACTTTATAAAATAAATTAATAAAAAAAATATTGAATCACTTCTAATAATAGGTTCCTAAACATATTTTCTTTTTCAAAATACAGTCAGCCCTCCTATAAGGCTTTCTAAATTGTTCTTTCTAAAAAATGATAATATTTTCGAGGTCAAATTACATATTTCGTAAATATATAATACATTGCCCAGAGAAACAAAAGTCAATGTTCTTTGGTTTGACAAGGCATTTTGTAGAAAATAGTGATTGAGAGGAAACGTTATAGGAGGGCTTATATATTCTTCGCGTTTCGCTCTGAAAATCTGACGTTTACTCGAAGTCCTATTAATAATTAAATCGTAGACCATTACTGTATTCTGAGAATTCCTCAGATTCCATCGTATAGATCAATATCGTCTGCTTTAAATAATTTATATTAGTGTTGATTAAACTTAAATTTATTGGTAAATGTTAAATATTAACTTCATTCTTTTTTTAATTTAACTACTTTTTTAAACGTAGAATCTTGGATAATTCCAGGAATTGGTCCGGCAGATTGATCAGTTTAATAGAAAACAATGGATATTCTATGCGTTAATTCTAGTTAAATATAATGTTTAGTTTGGTTAAAGTCCGAAAATCCGCTTTCATATCCGCGGGTACAATTTGCACCAAATGCACCAAAGCCCTTCTTCTTTCTATGGATGCCCTCACCGACCGAATATGGAAATATAATTATGTATGGCGAAGAGCTCCAAACGGCCCACATAATTCATGTTAATTACGGCCCGGCCTGGGCATGCTAATTCCGTGGCGGCCCCCGACGTGCCGCAACGGTCCCCCCGGCCGGGGGGCGGAGTCGCCTGGGGGCCCCCTGAATTATTACCCTTCATCGGCTGGGGGGAACCGTGCGCTTTCCGCTGTGCCTGTGTAAAATCTGTATGCAGTCGAACTCGGATTGAAATGTTAAATGTGGTATTGTCGGCAAGGAGCATGTCTGCCTGAAAAGTCTATTATTACCTGATGAATTTCAATTAAAATATGCATAAATCGGAATTTATATGCGATATTATGACGGCGATGCCACAAATGGGGATTTTTTACGCAAATGTAAGGGGGCGATTTGGAAATTGACATAGGCTTAGACGCCTTTATATAATTGGAAGTTGATAGAAGAAATCATTATTATGATAAGCTCAGTAGATATTGATCTTGTAGAGCTGCTGTTGAACCCCAGCCTTATTTAGCACCATCTTCCATTTTACTGGATCCACAACAACGTCGATACATCTTTCTAGCAATTAATTTGATCTTTCGAGTCAAATCGAGGAAAAATATATTAATATATGTGTCTTGTCTCATGACTGAAGATCGTGACTATTCTTGTTAATAATCTTTTTGATCTTGGCTCTCCAGGATTGAGCGGTGTAAAGCAAGAGCGCTGTTTACTCGTCAGCGCTACTAGAGTCGTGTATTGGATGGACGCGGGGCGGCAGCGGGTAGGGGGTAGGTTTTACTTGCTAAGCGCTGTGTTGCCCTGCGACTCAAAGCAGTCACTCGCCGTCCATACTGAGACATTTCTGAAATATACTTTTTTTAATTTTTAATCTTCCGCAACACCCCTAAATATTTTACCCACAAGCCGCCATTGTTCGGTATTTTTTTTAACATTTATTGATTTATTTTTCAAAAAATTTAAACCATTACATTATATAACTTTCTGTCATATATTTTCCAAATCTAAAATACCTTTCTTGGAAAAATTCTGCTGACTTGGAATTAAAAAAATCAGAAATGGCTGATTTCACTTCAGTTTCTGTTTGGAATGATTCATTTTTAAAAAAGTGTTCCAAAGAACGAAACAAATGGTAGTCTGAAGGGGCTAAGTGTGTCGAGTAAGCAGGATGCAGTAAAGCCGTCAAACCCAAGTCATCCATTTTTGCAGGGACAAATCTGCGATATGGGGACGCGCATTATCATGGAGGAGGAAGATTTTCTCCCAAAATTCCCTCTTTTTGAATCTTTCCCATTTTTTTAGACACTTTTGAACGATGGACTGCTTTGTGCCGGTTATATTTGACAGTTCTTTGATGTTTATAGTTGTTTTTTTTCAATTTCAGATTTTATGGTGGCTTTATTTACTCTACAGGGTCTCATCTTTTAAGTCAAAATTTTCGAATTTGAATTTTCTGTACCATCGTTGACATTTTCTGACATCTAATATGTCTCCATAAATGTCGCAAATATTTCTTGTAGCGATAGCTGCGTTTTTCTTGGTGTGAAACTGCAAGGGTATGCAGTTTCACAAATAATCTTCTAAAGGAACAAATTCGTCCATTGCGTAATCCGTCGAGTAATTTTTTTTTTGTATTGAACACAGACGGAGAATTGTCTCGAACAACTGATTCTAAAACTACCCTTTAAAAATACGACATGACTTTTTACTACATCTAATACTTTATCGGACAATTGGAGTTAATTTGACGAAAGCTGTGATCGGTACGTCCCTGTGTAGTCGGACAGACACAGCATTCTTCGACGTTGAGTACAGCTCTAAATATTCTTCTCAGAATCCTTCTCTCTAGCTTATTCGTTTATTACTCATCTTGCTTATGTTATGCTAAAACCCAATATTCAGACGCGTATTTCTGGACAAGCCTTACGAGGATCTTATAGGATTTGACTATTATTTTCTTGAGAGGAGTCTCAACCATAAATACCCTGAAAACTGTACGCATAGACTTCCAACGTCGACTTAACAATTTTCCTTTGGCATAAAGTACATGCTACCAAAAACGTTGTCCGGTCGAAAAAGGCGTATTTTTAATAAGACAGTTAAATCTAAAAAAATGATTACAAGTGAAATAATCGAAACAACCTTCTTGCATATATTTAATAAGTTTTTTATGCCACTGAAATAAATCTTTAATAAATCATAGTTTTTTTTAAAAATAATATAATCTATTGGCTAGTTGGCGACCATTTGCCAAAAATATCCACCTAGTTTCTTCCCTTATTTTTTCAATCGTGTAAAATAAGAAGCAATTTTATTATAAATAAAATATATTTTAATATTAATTATGTTGGGGATTAAAATATTTTCATTCAATTATATCAAACATAAATGTTTGTCCCGGGACTTTGGGACAACGAGTCTAATTGCAGCAGCCGTTTATTTTTCTGGCGCCCACCCCCGCCCCTGCCGTTCTTCCTGACCGGGAACAGTATTCCCGGGAAGTCCCTGGCGGGGCGCACATCCCGGGATTAGAGCCCGTAGTGAACTTTGCTAAGCGCCGCGGCGCACCTTTTGAATCGGTAACGAGACGTTTAATTAAAGGAGAGATTTTCCCGCCAAGAAGAAAAATCTCCCCCGGGGAAAAATCGACCTTGCGCCTCAAAGTTTCAACACGTAAAACTTTTCCCCCATGAATATGTAAATTCATATATGAGTTTTTGATAGTGAGCGATTATGGTCTTATTTGTTTAAATATTTTATGCTAAATACATGAGACGCTTTTAATGAAAGCTCACGCTGATTTATCATATTGTAAATAAAATATTTGGCGCAAATTGATATTCTGGAAAGGTGGCGAAGAAAATGTCATATAGATGGCTGTGCGGAACGGTGGGTGGAGCTCTTGATTTTTATTTTTTCACACCCCCCACCGTCGATATATCACACGACATCTGCGAGATTTTTTTTTTGTGGCTAGATCAAAGCATAATGGCGTCGGCACTTGGCAGGTATCGTGAGGAAGCGTCGCTCGGTGGGGGGAGGGGCTCGTTGGTAGGTGGGCCACGCGCCACTGAACGATCGACGTTACCTGATGGGATTTGATCCTCTCCCGGGCCGGAAGTTAAATTTCGACCTCACAACTTTTTGGCGCCCATACAAACAACAAAAAAAAAAAAGAAAATTCTCTCGAAAAATATTACGGCTTCTCGTCTTCCGCTCGGACGTCGTGCAGAGCTTTCAAAGCGATAAAATATTTTATTTTATATTACAAAATACTATATTAAAATAAATAAATACAATAATCCCTTCATTTATGCGATTTATTATATTATGTAATTAATTATTTTTTTCTTTTTGTTTCAGGTGAGTCATCTTTCATCTACTTACACGGGATCGTGCGTAACATATAATCAAGCATCAATAAGGTTTCATTGAATTAAATATCTTACAAACGTTTAACTCCGAACATTGGCTAAACGCGAGTTTAATTTGTTCATGAAAATCGTGAAAATTTTTATAGAAATTGCGCATTAAATCACAAAGGAGTCATAATTGGGATAATTTAGGCATTTTTCTTTCATTCTCGGCTCAAGGAGACGTCCTCACCTTGACGTCTCGTCTTTCAGCGTCCTTTGTCCCCACCGCCAAAGGGCTTAAGTGCCGCAATTTCGTATGCGAAGCGTCTCTGACTGATAAAAATATGGCCACTTTATGCCATATATTTTTTCAGGGCTGCCAAAAGTCGCCGAGTATGAATTATTATTTTATTTTCGGGCGATCGCTATCGCGCGGTCATAGTTCCCCTTTTTTCGGTAATGGCTCCGGTTCAATTACAAAAGCGTTGTAAATTATATGAATGTGGGAATGTTGTCGAAACGAGACAATGGCGTGACAGTTCATGGGCGAGCCTATTTTCGACGCAAACCTACGAATTGTGTTCGGAATGTTGGGAAATTTCGCTTTTTCCTTGATTCATTGTGTAATTGAAAAATTGTGCCGGTTAAAAAACGATTGTGGATATGGATAATTTACAGAATTTGAGTAATGGATAGTGGAATTTGATTGAACATACATTCGCATGCCACTGTGCGAGACGAGCCCCGTCTAATTACGTAATCCCAACATGATGAAAATTCCTTCTCCTAACATTGAGCATTCATTTTTATTCTTAGTATTTTATTTAACATATACTATGGCCTAATTAACATTTTTTTTACAACTGTATTCATTATTCGTAGAAATATGTCTAAAGTCAAGCAACTTAAGTAAGATGTCTAAGCATAAAACCCTGTTTACGTTTTTGAAGCGGCTGAAAAAACATGAAATGTTGATTGAGTAAATGCTAAAAAAATAAAAATGATTTTATACATATTTTTGTATTTTTGCATGTAAAAATGCTATAAATCGATTGGTTACGTTTTTAATACTTGTAAAATAGCTTTTAATGCCCTTAATACGCCTTATAGCATTTTCTTTTGTTGGGTTCTTCGTCGGGACAAGTTTCTGAGATTATTTTTTAAGCTTAATATTTAAATTTTAACCCATGCTTTAGCAGTGTGATGCATTGCATCTAAAATAGACGCTATGAATTTTTCAAGATCTAGGTTTTTGCAATAATAATGCTTGAAAACATGGATAGGTTTCATGGTGGTAGTTCACTAGTAAGAGAAATTTTAAGTAATTCAGACGTAAATTGCGGGAAATCAATATGTAATAGCGGGTGATGTAATTATTAATAAAATTAAATGAAACTGTATAAATTGTATCCAAATAGTAGGGCTTGCAATTTAGCGTTAAATTACAATAACCGATAAATAATTTATCCTATTACCGGACTACCGGTTATTTACCGGTAAATGAAAAAAATAGACGGTCGTTTAGATTCAATACTAGTCGGTTGGCACGTCATCAGACGTTGAAATGCAATGTTCAAATATTTGCCACGATTTTTTTCGAGTTCAAAATATTACATTTCTCTCTGAATAACATTGTTTATATTTTTTTTTGGTTTATCCACTTTATTTTTGTCGTTTATTTGTATATTTTTGTTATTTATTGCTAATTTAATCTTTTCTTCGAGTGTTAATATTTTAATTATTTCTATCATATCTTTTTGTTCAGAAATTTTATAACTCTCATCCCTTGAAAATATATGCTTAGTTATATCTATGATTTTCGTCATTATTGTTGTTTTATTCGTTATATTGAATATTCTATATTCGTCAAAATCGTTTATTGTATCAGGATCATTAAGATAATTAACCACATCGAAATATATGGTCCTTTTTTCCTTTATTCGAATTATTGGCTCTTCTTTAAGATCCTTGGCTAAAAAAGAACTGTATTTATACAGTTCATCGAGTATAAATTTCAATGTTATGTCGACTGTATATCGTCCTTCTTTCCTGTATTCGTATTATTGGCTCTTCTTTAAGTTCCTTGGCTAAAAAAGAACTGTATTTAGACAGTTCATCAAGAATACATTCCAATGTTATGTCGGCTGTATATAGACTTATGTCATCACGATAAAGAGCTTCTACAGCTACCGGTTGTCATGCCAATATTATGTCAGAGATCTTATCAAATTTATATTATCCCCGATATTTATCCCCGATTTTATATTAATCAAACTTTTTAAAATCCCATTTTTAATTTTATAAAATCGTTCCAGCCTTTTCAGGAAGGAATTCAACTGAGTTTTGCAATCTCGATGAAAAGTTGTCTTTTCGAAGACCGTCTTAAACAAAGTAACATACATTCATGCATATCTACAATAAACTTTCGTGATAATATGCCTGTATCTGTCCTTAATTCGCGATAAAATCATTACCGATAATGCGTCTTTGGCGATTTACCGGTAAACCGGTAATGCAAGCCCTAGTAAATAGTGAGAATACGCAAATTCTGGGAAAGTAAAAACGAGGTTAAGTACTTCTGAAATGCTCCTATGGGAATTAGTTTCTTCATCAATTCTGTCATTACCTCATCAATGTTAGCGAAACGTCACCTTTCCCGTATTTTTTTTATTATCAGAAATAGGAAAAAATCACAGAGATCATACTCGGCGAATATGAAAGCTAAGTAATCGTAAAGATGTGTTTTCGCCAATAACTTTATCACCATCGCTTTATCAAGGCACCTAAAATAATCTACATTTTTTTTATAACCTTTGTATATTTTTATAAAAATCATGGATACGGAGCTTCGTATTATAAGATTATTATTTATATTTTTAGATTTTAAACTAGACTTTTCCTGTATATGGGGAAATCTATTTTATATTTATTATTATTTTAATGGTCAAGTAACAGATTGTCTTGATAGCTGTTAGAGATTTATTACTTGTGATAAATAATGGTTCTGTTTCCGTGTTTTTTATTTTTTTTTCAATGAGTTATCATAAACGTATTATGGCTAGGTATTTTTTCGTTAATATCCAAGTTACCTAAAACTATGAATTCAGGGAATTCTTTATAACACTGGCCAGGGGATATGTAAGAAGAAGATACCCATTGTTTCCGCATATTTTATAAAATTATTTATATAGATAGCTCGATAATATCAATTTGATGGCAACTATCTTTTGTTGAATAAATAATTATAAAACAAATAATATAAATATTAAAATTAACCAGTGTCCTGATTTGACACTAGGGGGAATATTAGTGTGAGTGACTTTTTCCCCTTGCATTTTTAGAATCTTTATAAGGTTGAATAGCGCTTTGGAATATTTCTGTTTTTCTATCTATTCATCGTAGTCAAATAAATAAATATAA
The DNA here is from genome assembly GCA_022495035.1 of Philopotamus ludificatus. Taxonomy (NCBI): domain Eukaryota; kingdom Metazoa; phylum Arthropoda; class Insecta; order Trichoptera; family Philopotamidae; genus Philopotamus; species Philopotamus ludificatus. The sequence goes on from JAGXCT010033998.1 coordinate 38,598, forward strand.
TGCGTTTTGTTTAATAATTATTTTTATAATAAATAACTCGTAATGACATATTTTAATATGTCGCCATTGATATTGAAAACATGTTTTCTGTGTCGAACAAAAGGCATCCTTTTAAACATTGGCTTTGACATTTTTGCATATGCAACAAAAACATTTTTTTTAATGAAAACCATTGTTCATATGGATGAAATGCCAGTTTTAAAACATAACGTTGCATAAAAGTTATTATTCGCTGTATTTTTTTTTATTATTAATTTATTTAACTACGATGGACGGATGGATGATACCATTGACCCATATAGAGATTCGATAAAGATTCTAAAAATGTCAGGGGTATGAGTCTCTCACACTAATATTTCCGCCAGTGTCAAACCACGACACTGCTTAATTTTTAATATTATTTCAGTTGGATTGAAACTTATATTATTTGTATTATAATTATTTATTCAACGAATGATAATTATAATACAAACTGCATATTCCACTATATTAAATAATATTTTTCGCATATTTAAAATGTTCGTAAAATTGCGAATCAACAGGCATTCACGTTTATTCAGTCACGTGACTCCCTGGCCATGCCAACATCCCAAATTGTATACACATCTCCTTCGGATGTTGACCTCCCACATCAACTATTCCGGGGAGGGGGTTGGTCGCGCTCAGACCAGGGTGCGGCGGTGGGATCCCAGATTCGAGGGGAAGGGGGTGGGGTTAGAGTAATAACGGCAGTGTATCCGAGCACAATACATATTGTCAAACTTTCCATTGAAAAGTTTAATCAATCCGAGCCGGCCCGGGATCCGCCTCGGCTTCCATTAAACGGCAATAAGTTAGAAAGTCACCAGGGCCGCACCGGGCCGGGGGTATATGAGGGAAATTTTATCGCCCGGCAAACTTTCGCCCGATTATTTCCGCGCGACGGGCCCCTCTCCCCCGTCCCGTTTCCATCTCTGGAATACGGGAGGCCTAATATTTATATAGCATGTCCTTGCTTTTCACATCGTAAAAAGGTCGCGGCCGCGCGTTTTCCTCCGCCGTCGAATTGGACCCTTCTAATGGCCACGCTTCATTATGCCAATGATGCTACTGACATACGACTTTTTGACATTAATCATTTTCAAATATCGTTCACAGATTAATCTTTTACAATACTTCTATTGTAAGATATGGAATAGAATAATATGACAATATTCGGAGTGGGTAGTAGGTGGATAAGTCTTAAGGCTTCAACGTTATTAGTAAAATTAGCCTAATTGAAATGAGTCGTAAACTGTTTTATTGCGTTTAACCAATTATGGCGTTTTGGTACTATGGTAATTTTAACTTTATATCATAAAATGGATGTTTTTATTATTTTCTGCCGGAATAACTAATTAATTAAAATTTTATATGTGTACTTCAATTTTTACACGGTTATTTTAATTTACAATCTTTTCTTCGGCGTCTTCTTTGTGTCCATATACCTTCTCTTTATTTTTTTAATGCTTCTTGGATCCAGAAGTATCCTGCATTATTGTTGTTTTTTTAACTATATGACTATGGAGCATTTGTGGCATAACAGAATGATTCAAAAACGCCATTCACCCATCTAAAGATTCTTAACCCTTTAATCGTCAAGACAAGTATATAGATTTTTACCATACGCCGTATAAACTTCAAATAAAATGAAACGGCTAAACATATCGACATTCTAACATTCACATTGCCTTCAAAAGATGTCTTTGCATTAATTTTCATCTAAAAATATTATATTTATTCATAAATAAATTCGTAGTAGCGTTTGCCGTGGCGCTGTTGGTTAGCCGGTTTCGCGTGCCTGCACGCCGTTGCGTCTAAACGGTTAAGATGCAAGGAAATGAATCTCTCACTCTTACATTCCCCGTCTTAAGTCAAGCGTCTCTTGGGTTTTTTGGATGCCCAATCGATTATTCTTGCTCCCAAGTAGAGGACACGTCTAGTCCAACGATATGTTGACTCCATTTGTTGATAAATTATCAAACAGTTGTTTATAATCCTTTCATTAATATATCTCACCAAGTACTGAATAATAAAACTCGTCATTTAAAGTCCGTTTGGAATATCTCTTAACTTAGCCATGCCGATGGGGTCTATTTGGGACCCCAAGTTTTTTCATGAATAACTCTTTTATTATAAATCCTACAAGTCACTAAAGACTACATATTATAAACAATCATTGCCCTGTATTGCCTGTATTCTGTTATATATTACGGCGCGATGTTTTTTTGCTCGCATCAGTTACGATGTGCCATGTGCGAGTGAAACATACTAGTGACTTGTGGCGTGTCATTCGTCATATTGATTAGTTATAAAATCAAATAATCTACTAAATTATGAATCATATAAAAAGTAACTATTATAATGCATTTAAAAAAAATCAATTTATTGATAAAGAATTAAATATCTTGACGTGAAATGCTTGTGGTCTCTGATAGACCCCCTTCGGACATCTCGGTTGATTTTGAACCGCCGTGACAGACAGAAAAAAATTACATTGAAAATTGTTTAATAAGACCCAGTTTTCATAAATAGTGATTTTTCATTATAAACAAAAAAAAAATATATTACATATCATAGATCATGTTTTATTCATTAACCTTTGTTAGAAACAATTTGTAATCCTAGCTCGTTTAAATAATTATTGTATTTGTCTAAAATGACTAAAGAATACATATTATAAACAATCATTGTCCTTATTGTCCGTAATTGCAAAAAAAAACAATATTCGCTTCTGTAGCCACGTGCGCGATGTTTTTTCTCGCTTGCATCTAGTATGAAGTGCGAGTGAAATGTACGAGCGACACGTGCTGCGAGAGCTCAGACTGCCGTGAAGCATCGCCGAGTGCGCGTGTCATTTACGCGCCATATTGATTAGTTAAAAAAATCAAAATATAGACCAACTCATGAAGCATTTTATGAATAAATATTTTTATTCTTAGAAAAATCTATTTTTGTAATAAATGTCAAAATCTTTATGAAGATTTCATCAATACCTCGAAATGCTTGGGGTCTATTTTCCATTATAAATAGTCCCCCTTCGGACGACGCGGTTGGTCTCGAGCCACCGTGACGGATCGTTTGATAAAACACATAAGGGCTTTTCAAATACTGTATATACTATATTAAATCTACTTTTGAAGTTCTGACGATTTTCAACTTTCGATAGGATTTTGATTTTTTGAAATTTATAAAGGTTTTACTTTAAAGTCAATGTTAATTGCTTAGAAATCTTGGTAGAATCTCCCAGTTTAACTCCGGAATATTTTCAAGGCTCATTCTTGCTTTATGAAGGTGTTCATTTTCGTGGTCAAGAATTATTCGTTTTCTTCTATAATATCTCTAATAATTGTTTTACCCGGTTTTATTAATTCGTAATTAATTATTCCTCTTATATCCCACCAAATGCACAAAATATCTCTTCGGGGTGTTAAACTAAGTTTAAGAGTCAGAACCTGAGTTTGATTCAGAGAAAGTCGTTTTTTTGTCTTGCTCATTTTCCATTTGTTATAAAAGAATTGAATTCTTTTTTCCGAAAACATAAAAAAATCATGTATTTCTCTGGTCTCTTTTATTATTTTTAGATAGTATGTGCGGTTTCCCAATTCCTCAACCTTGGAGATTTAAGTCTCTGCGATAATTCTCCATGGATCTCAATATGTCATCATCAAATTTAGAAGGTCGTTCAGATTCAATTGCATCTTTAAGATTCGATTTCCCGATTTGAACCTTTGAAACCTAAATTGATATGACATCCTATCAATACTTATAAGCATAAATTTATTTAATAGTTTTAGGAGTTTTGCTGGTATTTCAGCTCTGAGTATATACTTTCTAGTGTGTTCCTTGTCAATTTTTGGTTTCAACATTTTATCTTTAACCATAATATAAATTGTCTTACTCATAAATAATGTTAATAAATAGTTCTAAGCAAAAAAAAATATAGACATGATTTCTTCACCGTGCCTGGACACAAACTGCACTCATACATTAGGTTATAAAATACGCGATTTCTTTCGGGTATCACTAATATATTTCTCATTGGAAAATCGGAGCCAAGTAAAGTGGTTAATAGATGCTTATTCATTTGTATTTTGTAGTTTAACTAAACGCTCATACTCATGAACCATCGAGACGCATTTTTCCCAAGGTTTCTTTTGCTATATATTTCAATACAAAACGGAATTTCATGTATCTACTTGTTTTCTACGGCTCTCAATTAATCCACTTTATTTTTATGATTCAATTCTCCCGCGATAACATTGATCCAGCCAATTCCGTCGACGTTTCAATTATTTCAATTTACATACGCCGAAACTTCTCCACATCCACTTTACATTTTACTTTCATTTCGCCTTCGACACCCAACAATGTGTTTTTGCAACCACCCCCACCCATACTCCGCCACTTTCCACCTCCATTATCATAAATTCCCGTCGATTTTACTCGCGGAACGCGCGGGAGGGGGATGAGATGCTGGTGGGGTTGGGTACTCGCGATTTAATTTTAATAAGTGGAACACGGAAAGAACAACAGTGCAGTCTGCAATAGGATAAGGAACAAAGGATGGAGACCGTTTAATAAGAATGTTCCCACTTTACTTATTGAAAATTCCTCCGACTCGTGTTCGATTTTATTTTTCAATAAGTGTCTGAAGCCGGAGCCGGCTGGGGGTACATTCTTTGCGTGTCCTACGTTTGTTATTCTTGGCCGAGTGGTAAAGGATTAAAGCGACGATGGATTATTTGCCAGGATGTTTTTAAGGCGGGGCTCGGAGTCAGCATATTTGGAATCTCGGAGAAATGCTACCGAGTAAGAAAAACTAGACGGGTTATCCAATTACTTCATGCCTTGTCTCGCAAATATTTTACAAAATGAGCGCGAGTAGAATTAACTCAAGTTTTTTATTACAAGTTCTCAGATATCAGGAAGACTTGGCAACGATTGGACTATTGTGAGTGGAGAAAAGGAATAACTTTTATGTGAATAATTCTAGGAAGATACAAAATCAATCTGAACAAAGGATTAACCGATATGCCACGGGGCTCAAAACCAACCGAGTTGTCCGAAGGGGGTCTATTTACTATAGAAAATATAAATCTTGACTTTTTTTTAAAAAAAAATGGATTATTCTAAGAATAAAAATAGTTATTCTTAGAATAGGATTATTGATATAATAGGAATATGGATTATTCTAAGAATTATTGTATAAATAATAATATAATTCATTAAAAAAAATGGATATTTTTTTTCCACATTCAGCACACCCAACATCAATTCCACCGTACGCCACTGCTATCCATATGATCTTCAGAAATTTACACATTACTTGATTTTAGCAGTTCTGTTACTCGGATGTTATTCTTCAGGGAAGCACTTACGAAATATTTGATATATTTTAAATAATTAAAGAAAATGTTGACTAAACTAGGACATGATTTTGCACATCTGCTGATGCATCTGTATAAAGTCGTCATGCTGATCGCTGTATCGTGCATAATTCATCTTATTTAATGAATGGGTACATTGCATTCGCCCCTTCCATCAATATTAGAACGACTGACTCATTACAGATTCCCGCGCTTAACAATAAACGTTGTATTTTCGAATTAATCCGTTGTTTGCCAATCCGATTCGTTTGTCGACAGTTTGACAGATCTGTCAGAGTGCAGACGCGTCAGTTTACCGCTGTCGCAACATTTCAAAATTTCAGCGACGACCCAGCCGAAATGTCAGAGAGCTTCATTTTACATTTACCAGCGCCGGGATAAATAATTCAGAGACCCTAGAAAGGGTAGACGGCAGTCGGCTCTCCGGAATGTCATTGGGTAGCTCCGTTTCATCACTTTCTCTCTCACTCTCACCGTGTATCGATTACAAAAATTACATTTGTAGCTTTGAATAATTGAGGACGAATCCAGATTGACGAGGATTATACAATATTTCAATTTTAAATTGTTGTCATATAGAAACGAGCAGTCGCAGTAGTTCGGTGTTGCTATATGGCAACACGGCAGTTTTTTTTATCATATTTTAGTTGAGTATAAATATGTTTTATATTCATTCATGCAATATTTACATTTCGTAGGCAATGCTCGAAGCGTCTTCGGCGTAAAATTCGATTTGCATATTACGTCTCGAGAACGACCGCGGATAAAAAAAATATCACAACGTCGAAGAAAAGCCAGAACAATACCTCAGAATACGTATAATGTAAAGAATTTTATATGGAATTTACATTTTCCGTCGTGGTACGACAACAATTGATTACGGGACTTTCGCATCAAAGAAGCTTGCAGTTGCAGCCGTGCAGAATAAAGGCTGTCTGCCGCAGCTATGCACAAAGGAAGCCCGACGTTGAAAAATTTCGAATTTTTATTGTTTGACATAGATTTCTAAGATATTGTCCGAAGATGCTCGAGTTCGATGAATAATAAAGATGAAATGTGATGCATTTTTTTATAGAAAAATAAATTTTATTAATTTATTATACGATATTTTCGTAGTAATTTCACCATGTAAATCAAAGGACATTTCTTATTAAATCACAATTTTTAATAAAAAAATGTATATAATATTTCATCCTTCGTTAATTTTGTTCATAAAAGAGAATAAAACGCCGGATCTCATAAATATATAATAAAATCTGAAATTCTATACCAAATCCAAATTAAACAGAAATTTTAATTTTAAAAATGTATTTTACTTATTTAAGCAATTTCATTTTGATTAATACAAGGACTTGAACGAAAATGTATTTAAAAAATATTCTGGTTCATTTGATCTCTCTCCAATACTTAGCGATTTAAAACCTCTACAGTCTGTCTCTCTATGGCTCTCTCTAATACCACTAAGGCATTAAACCTTTGTCTATTATCCTCCATGAAGCTCCAGATTCCTCCTAATAATCAGCTCTTTATGCTGATGATGCATTAATATACTCATTTCGACAAAATCATATAGAAGATACTACTAGAAAAATTACTTACAATAAATTTATCTTTCGCGCGTTAATATGCTGAAAAAGTAAATTTTCTCTTAAAATAATAAATATCCTACCACAATTTCTATACGCCTCTTCTATCTGGGTTCTAACTCACCACATTTTATTTTTAAAACCACACACAAAATATATAACTGAGGTAACTAGTCGACTTGATTCATCCGGAATTTTAATATATGGAAAGATCTTAAAATACTATCTTTAACTGAGTATATTAAAACTCTTGCTATATTTTTTTTCAATTCCCTTTCAACAAAATATAACATCTTTAACTTAACCCAACCTATCCCAATACCATTCTGACTACTCAAAAAAATATCATAATCGTCGACTTTCAAAATTCATTTATTTTCAGTCTATTATCCCCAGCTAAAGTTGCATAGGCTGTAAAGAATGCACTTCTGCCCTCTTAGTTCCTACCTCTTTAGTTTTTACTCACCTTATTTCTTATTCTAATATCTAAATATTCATAATAAATAATCTGTATACAATAAAATATTAAATTCGATATGATCTTTGATAAAAAGGAAAAGAGGCCTATCCTCAAATCCTTGAATAAAATAACCCTACTTTGAGATAATTATTGATATAACAAATCTTTGTAGTATTCTTAATTCTTCAACTTTAAAACTTGATCAAGAATGCATAGTAAAACTTCTTCCAATATTATATTCATTATTATCTATCTAAGTTTTAATTTCGTAGAGTAAGATTATATCTTCAATTATACGATCCTCCGTCGATTAGCGAACTAAAACTACTGTCTACTTGTCAGCGCTTTCAGCGTCGGGTAGGTGTCAGAGAGCGGGGGGGGGGGGTTCTAGCCGCTAAGCGCCGTGTTGCGCTGCGACTCGATGCAGTCATACTGACTCACTGTAGTGCAAACATACTACTACTCACAAGCTTCGTTGGGTTACATGTCTTATTCTTTTTTCGTGGCTTCTTTGGGCTACATGCTTGTCACTTATTTTATTATCTTTCTGGCATTCTTTAGCACTACATTTTGAAGGGATGCCTTTCATTTTTTACAGTCTGAGTCTTTGTTATTTTGTATAAATGTTAGGTATTATTTTATATCTTACAAGATGTAACTTGATGATGTTCGTTCTTTAATTTGTTCAAATCTAAGGCCAGTCTACATACAATAGAATCCTTCTTTTTTAGTATCAGAACCGATTGTCGAATCTGGATAAATATTTTCTTAAAATTATAGTCCGAGTTTAAATCCTAATTCTTTAAAAGTTTTCTCCATTCATAGCTATTATTTTAGATATTTTTAATACATTATCACAATTGGGAAAACTGTATATTATTATATAAGGTTGTTCGAAAAGTAAGATAGTTTTTTTCATGAAAATGAAAGACGATTTTCTTATAGTGAATAAATATTTTATTGATTATATGTTGTCCATTCTGGTCCAATAAATTTTGCCATCTTTCTGGCAGTAGCATGATTCCACGCTCTTCAATTGTTTGTTCTTTGCTGGGAAAAACTGATCTAGCTGATTTTTTACCTCCTCATTTGAAGTAAAGGTTTTACCGCCTAAAAAAAAAATAGAGAATGGAACAAATAATAATCAGAAGGTGACAGATCTGGAGAATATGGTGGGTGTGGCAGTATATCCCATCCAAGCTGTACAAGCTTTTGGCGAGATTACAAACTTGTATGAGGTCTCGCTATGTCTTGGTGAAAAACTACACCTTTTCTATTGATCAATTCTGACCTTTTCTGTTTAAGTGAATTCATTCAATTTGTCCAGCTGATGACAGTACACTTCAGAATCGATCGTTGTGTTGTAGAAGCTTAAAAACGATTCCTTTGAAATCCCACCAAACTGATAGCATCGCCTTTTTTTTAAAGAATATCGGCTTTGAGCCAGCTTATCTTTTTTATTCCATGATCTCTTGCGTTTAACATTATTGTAGACAACCCATTTCCTCCCCAGTGATGATGAGCTTAAAAAAATCATTTTCTCGACGTCTGAGAAATAAATTACAGACATCAACGCGACGGCACAAATTTCATTCCGTAAGAACATGAGGAACCCATATGTTTTGAGCTTTGAGATTAAACCTAGGCGTTTCATGAACGGTCGAACTCGATAAATTTAATCTCTCAGTGATTTCACGAGTTGTTATTTGCCGGTTTACATCAATTAATGCCTTTATTGTGTCTTCATCAGCTTCAACTGGCCTTACAGAACGTGGTGCATCTTCCACACCAAAATTTCCGCCTCCAACCAACCAAACCAACCGAAAACTACTGCGTTGAATCAATCGGACTTTTTCACAAGCAAGCTGTCAAAATATATAATGATTTCCCAAAAATTTAAATTTTGCGCTAGTGTTATCAAAGTTATATATATATATATATATACGAAATTTTTGATATACCCCATAACACATACCATAGATATATCAAAATTAATTGGACATTTGATATGAGCGGCCATTATAAGTTTGTTCCGTGCATTTGGTAAAACTTCACAAACGTTGGCAAGTTTGTGTAATACGTGATATCATCTAACACTTCGAACAGCGAATCTACAGGGTATTCGCAATACACGTTTTCGGATTGAATAAAATTTTTATTCGCACAATATACACACACACACATCCCGGTTTGAATGGCCGTTTGATGTCGAACAAAACCGGGCATTGTTGACCACATAAAGTGAATCGGTTGTGTGTATGCGGACTTTCGCCAAAGTAAAACATATTCGCACGCATTCCTGGCAAAGTTGGCTGCCAACTTGGGAATTTGCGTTGCGCATATGAATAAACGTTTCGGCCGGTGATTAGGGTCAAAGGCTCCGTGATGTTTGGTACACTGAGTTTTATTTTATTAAAACGACGTATGGCTTGAAGATTGCTTATGATCTCGTTCGAATCAAGTATGCAAATCGTCGCCGTGTTGTGTATCGCCGAGTACATCCAAAATAGATTCAGCCTTAAACGGCACATCAAATATTTGGCCGACTCAAAGACAACAAACTATGTACCAACTATCAAGTCCTTTGTCTCCCCATTGTCGGCAAACTCCTCTTTATGGAAAATTTTCACCGTGCTTGCTCATGGCGACAGTGGGTGAGGCACCGTTGTTGATTTATACTCTGTTCAGAACTTGCCTCGTTCAAATACCGATGCGAAACCCCACGCCTTTTGCCATATTTTCAATTTCTGCATGTACCGATAATAGTGGATAGCGTAATCCATCGCGGGGAGTATAGCCGGAGTGACAGGTGGGCCTCTGCCGAAATTGAAATGTTTACCGTCAAATCACCTGAGGGATTTACAACGAAATTGACAAAAGTTTCACACGTGTAAAGGGGACCGTGCGTGCTTTGCGACGATTGACACTCTCCTCCTCCTCCTGTTTTTCTTCTTGTGCTTTTCATTCCTTTATTCGTGGGCAATGTTAAAATTAGACGGCACAAAATGTGTTTAGCGTAATTCCCTCGCTCGTGTTATCTATGATAGCTATGTGACATAATAGGATTCGATTTAACACACGAACTCTTCCTCCGTCTCGCACACGTCCTCGGAATCGTTAGCAGTGATTCAATTACTATGCTCGGAATACTTTTTAACGATGTTACTAAAGTTCACTCATTACCATCCATGCTGATCACATTTTCTACAATGGAATTTAAATTTAATGAAAATCAAATGATTAAAAAAAGCTACTTATTATTACATTTTTTGCTGAAACTATAATCTCCTATAATCTTACTAATTGGGCACAATACACCTCTCCTCTAACTAAGTTTTATTAATTCAAAGTGAATTATTCCCAAAACATTCTAACAAATAAAAAAGGAGAACCCTTTTTAGTCAATAAATCGCAGGGGTAGGCACAGGTACCTGATTCGATTAATGTCATTATTGTTTTCTCCTTGAATTGGATATAGAATAACAATTATTTTAAATAAAGTTCACAATAAAGATAAAAGGTGATTACAGGCGGACCTCGACTTTCGCACATGATTGGTTCCTGAAAATGTGTGCAAAGTTAAATGTTCGAAAGTAGAGGGATGTAAAAAAACACCAAAAATTGTACTTAACTACGTGCATATACTTAATATGTACTAACTAAGTACATATTAAATAAAAATTATATTCTCTTAATAAACTTGTCAAGGGTTAGTTGTATTTTACTATTTTTTTTCTTTTCTTCATAGAGAGTTCTGTAACATGCAGTACTATTATGGATCGCCCTACGCACTTGAGATATGCGTTCTCCATTGGGACTGTTGTTTTTCAATAATTCAAAATGTCTGAGATGCAAGTTTTCAAGTTCCTTGTTTTTTTTATTGTTAAGTTCTTGATGATTTCCTCTGGTTCTTCTTCCTCAATTTCAATTAGTGTACTTTTTTGTTCTCTTGTCGGTCCATTAGAACATTAGTCAAGGGTTCAGAATAAGATTCAATCATCTCATTAACATCTTCACTGTTAAGTTTAGAAGGTTTATGACCAAAGGATTCACCTTGATAAGAATGTACTGATTAGGCATCTTCTTCCAAAATAAACCAGTCTCATCTACATTGAATATTTTGACCTCAGGAGGCATATTCTTCATCTTCACAATAATTTCGGGACAATGGCGAAATAAAGGCCTTTGCAGTGACCTTCAACTGCACTGTGATGATTCTCCAGTGAATTCTATTGTGTAAAGAATTCCTGGTTTTAAAATTTGAAACCAGCCGTTACTTGCATGACACACTATGTTAGAATATTCGTTTAGTCTAGCCTCCAATCATTGGCGCAAACTAAGAGCCTTAGCTTCTTCTTGAATCATTGAAGTACTTAGAAGGATGTTTTGATTTGATTACTTATCCAATAAGACAAAGATTTCTCTCCATTTCACTATGCCGTGCCTTTTGGAAACAATTTTTGAAAAAAACGATTTTTCGAAAATGTGCGAAAATAGCGAATTGTTCGAAAGTCGAATGTGCGAAAGTTGAGGTCCGCCTGTATTCGTTGTTCTAAGAGCATTGGAAAAAACGAAGAATCACGCGGATTAATTCATTTACGCAGATCGGACTTCCCTAATGAGTTTAAAGCTTCATTATCGATTCCTAGCCGTGCCGATGAGATATATTGGGTACTCTGTCACACACTTTTTGTATTTGTCTAAAAAAGATTAAAGAATAAATATTATAAATAATCGTTTTTCTTCATTGTCTGCATTTGCGAAAAAAAATAAAAACAAGAATATTCGCTGCTGTTGCTACGCGTGCGATGTTTTTTCTCGCTTGCATCCAGTACGAAGTGCGAGTGAAACGTACGAGTGACACATGCTTAGTCATATTGATTAGTTAAGACATGCAAAATATCGACCAAATGATGAACCATATTCTTAGAATAATCATTTTTTTTAAATGATGAAGATTTATCAATATCTTGACTTAAAATGTTTGGGGTCTATTTTCCATTATAAATAGACCCTCTTCGGACGACGCGATTGAATACTGTTTATACTGTATTAATCCACTTTTGGCCTTAATTGCTCGATTGGTTCATATATTATTTTAAATCGAAGTTCTGATGATTTTCAACGTTCGTTAGGATTTTGATTTTCTGAAATATTAAAGATTTTACTTTAATATCGAGGTTCATTGTTTAGAAATCTTAGTAGAATCTATGAGTTAAACTCCGGAATTTTTTCATGGGTCATTCATTGCTTTATTAAGGCGTCCATTATCGTGGTGAAGAATTATTCGTTTTCTGTTAAACTAAATTTAACGTTTTATTTTCTAATTCTTGATAGTAAACGTCTGTATTATTTGTTTTAAAAATACATATTAATAATAATCATTTTACTTTATTGACAACAATGGTCGCTGCTGTTGCAACACGTGCGATGTTTTTTCTTGCTCGCATCCGGTACGATGTGCCGAGTGCGATTGACACGTGCTGCGAGAGCTTAGTCTGCGGAAAGACATTGCTAGAGCGTTGTCGTTTACGCATCATATTGATTAGTCAAATCTAAAATATTGACTAAATTATGAAGCATAATATGCATAGCTATTTTTATTCTAAGAATAAAGTCGATTAAAAAAAAAATGTCAAGATAATAATGAAGAATTCATCATGAAATTATTGGGGATGATGCGGATGTATTCGAGCCGCCATGACGGACGGGTTAAATGTCTCTAGTCGTTGCATTTTTCATTATAGGCCAAATAAAATGTTAACCTTTTTAACTCAGTGGGCCAGACGTATTGGCCTAAAAAAAATTAAAGGATCAACTTTTTTTTAATTAATTTATAAAAATAATATCTTTTTTAATCAGAAAACAGATCAAACCCTGGAAATGTTTCTTATTTATTTTCTCAATGAGTACATCTTTTAATAAATTTGTAAAAAAAATATTATGAGAGTGTCTTATACATTCGACCATAAATGGATTAGAGTAGAAAGGGTTAAATGTCAAAACAGGAAGATTACTAATAGAGCTTTAAAACGATATCAATCGTCACGTGCTGACTCAACGGCGGCCGATGATAACTAGTTTCAAAGTAATGCAACAAATAAACGACATATCTTTTCGCTTTACTTAATAATAAATATATTGAGTCAATCGAATAATTTTTCAGCATTATTATTTACTTCTTTAATTTGTAGTTTGTCCATTTCTTTATTGCTGCTATTTTTCGACTCAATATTCGCTGAAAATGTCTCCATTAAGTCCTTGCAATTTAGCATCTGATCTAATTAAATCTTTTCAATATCTAGACCCTTAGTTTTATTCATCTTCATCTCATTTCTAAAAGCAAAACGTATTTCTTTATATTTTTTATTTACATTAAAGTGGCAAAAAGTCATGTCCGGCGAATACAGAGGCAAATTCATCATAAGTGTTTTACTCCATTTTTGCAAAAAATGGTTGATTACGCTACGAAAAGGGCGAGAAACTTTTGGACAGCTTACAATAAATTAAGAAATAATATGACTACTAATGTCAAAATACTATTATATTAATAGGTATTAAGAAATTACGCATATTGTTATTTTTGCTATTTAATAATGGAGTAAAAATAAGCAATTCATTAAATAATACATTATCCTTTATCGCTTTTTTTTTAATGATCGGCTGTTTCATGTTGATTTTGTTGAATTGAAAAATATTTTTATATAAAAAGTTTGACAGACTCTGTCGCGTGAATGAATCTCTTAATTTTTTTACTCCTAAATAACTGGGACATTTACTTTATTCCAAAGCTGCAAGTAACATTTTTTTTCTCTCAAGAATGAAAAATACACCTTTCATTTTCATCGCAGTTTAAAACACAAAGAATAAAGCTATTCAAGGACACTCTCCTCTCTCCCTCTGTCTCTCTCTATTTCTCTCTGTATTGTCACTCCTAATTTCACTTTACACTTTTCCCGCAATATCATTTTTCCTTCACAACTAAATAGAGTAGCACCGGAAGATTTTTTTACGACCCACCAAGAACAATCCTCTTGAAGTTGGCCTTTTAATTCTGGCATTATCCAGCGAACAAAGTGTGAAGTTTTTCCGGAGGAAGTGTTCAAAAGGTGAACAAATTTAATAATAAGGCACTTATCAATTTACCGAGGTGGCGAACAAAAAGGGCTCGGGCCCCACGACGCCATTCAATGCCCGCGAAACAAACGAAAATTAAGTTCCGGCAAGAAATTCGCATTGCCAAAATAAATACTAATTATGTGTGGATGTGCCTGCGGGAAATCAGGACACGCCTCAAGTTTTTTGAAATTTTAAATGATGCCAGAATTTTTTTTACGAAAAATATTGATTCAGTTTACGCTTGGGATTTGAACGGAAAATGATACAGGCGCTGTCACCGTCGAATTTTCTTTCAGCGCGCAAAATAAATTTATTGAAGGAAATTTTAAGCGGATTTCGCGTTAATTATTTAAGATCAATGTAAATATCGGTATTTTATATAACTAAATTGATTCAAGATTTAACAGCAGATAAAAGACATCTCTCGCACCGAAATTGATACCACGAAACATGTTGCAGTGGCACTCTAATTATTTCCACAGCTACGGGCTCCATACTAT
The DNA here is from genome assembly GCA_022495035.1 of Philopotamus ludificatus. Lineage (NCBI taxonomy): Eukaryota > Metazoa > Arthropoda > Insecta > Trichoptera > Philopotamidae > Philopotamus > Philopotamus ludificatus. The sequence goes on from JAGXCT010033998.1 coordinate 53,671, forward strand.
CACTCTGGGTTAATGCGGCAGAAGTTCTGCTTCTAATAAAACCAGTCATTTTCCACTCGCACAACTCCTAGGCTCCATAACCCTCAAATTGCCGTCTCGTGCTCCTCGGCCCCGCGGCCCTTCCAACCCTCTACGCACCGACTCGGTCATCAATTGCTTTCATTAACTTGCACCCCCGTGTATTCGGCGTCTGGATGGGTGGAGATATCCACCGGGATGGAGCAGGATTTTCTCTCAAGTGCCCCTGGCCGTATTTGCTTTCGGCTGAAGGCCTCAAAGTTACACCATAACTTTCAGAGGTCACTGCGCCATCAATCTGCCCGGGCACTATTTCATGTTTATGCGAAACTCTTGTCATGAACCTTAAAATTTAATTCCATCGACTTGATCTCAATATTTACACTGTAATACTAATTTCTAAAACTTATCATGAAAACATCATCCATAAATTTATTACTTATTATTTAAATTAAATTCATGATACGCTGAAAGTTGTATCGTAAATATTTTCTTATCTCGCGAAAAACCTACCTATCATTTTGACATGGCACGTATTGCAGCCTCAGCTACGTATTTTTCTTCCCCCTCGAAAATTAAATGCGTCGTACCGCAACCCGATATGATCTGGTCCGGTCTAAACTCTTTCCGTTCCATTCGTTCACCGTAATTTCTCATTTCTGTTTATTTTTCCTTTTTCCACCGATCGGAAAAGTTCTGCAATCGCAGCGGTCCGTATCTGGTCCCGGGACACAGCCGAATTACCGGACGGCGGCGACCGATGGTCCAGAAAATTGGACTTCATTTAGATAAGTTGAGACGCGTTACTCACGTAGCGTGGTCACCCGACGGGGTGGGGTGACCGACCCCTCCCGCCACCCACCCTATTCCGCGCCGATTGATTTTTAAGTCTGGTCCGTTCTAAACTTGGCCCTATCCGATTCGGTAAATAGTGGCCAACTCAATTAAAGCATTTGATTGTTAATTCCGGATAATGATCCCGACTGGACGATGGGAAAAGTTTCCCGGTTTTGTTCACCCGAAGTGGAAATCGTACAGGTTGATTTTTGCTGTGCATAAATACCCATACAATTGGTGGGGAAAATCCAAAAAGAAAAACATCAATATTTATGGAAACTTCTGAATACAGAAGAAAAGTAATGATGATTTATGGATCTTATCCAAATTTATTTATTTATTTGACTACAATGGATGGATAGCATAACAGAAAGATTCTAAAGCGCCATTCACCCATGTCAAGATTTGATAAAGATTCTAAGGATGCAAGGGGAATAAGTCTCCCACACTAATATTCCCCCCAGTGTCAAACCACGACACTGGTTAGTTTTAACATCATTTCAGATGGATTGAAACGTATAATTTTTGTTTTCTAATCATTTATTCAACGAAGGATATGTGGCATTAAATTAAATAATTCCTTATAAAGATTTCCTGAATTTATAGTTTTCGTCGGAAACTTATCCGAGTACTAAATTAGCTCAGTCTCAGTCATCTTGTTGAATGATGCAGCATCTTGTTGAAATCCCTACGAAAACTTCTTAAATTTAAGACTAGACTATGTAGCCAGAACGTTTTGGTTTGTTTTTAGATCTGAGATGCTGCTTATTTGATACGAAACATTACTCATTATCTTTTGTTTGGATTTATCTTGTGGCAGTCACGGCGTTTGAAGGATTCTGAATTTGAGTCTGAACTCCCTACCTCCCAATTTTCTGAATTGCCTCAATATCTACTCCAGTCTACGACGTAATTGTCGTAGTAGATTTTCTACTTCTCCGGTAACATATAATTGTCCAATGTAATTAGATCTGCATTCTTTATCTTACTGTTAGCTTAAAAGTTGTTAAACAAAAACATGGATCAATAAAAATCGCGCTTCGATTGTATTTTCTTATTTGAATTTGCCCTAATTCTATTCGCTCGCTCTGTATATCACACTAAATTATTAAAAAGCTATTCGTGTTCTATTAAAAATAGATCTCTGTTTTTAGATTAATTAATTAAACACTACTGCCGGCTCCATGAGATTTAACTGAGACACTTTTGGGATATGTTTCATATTTATATATTTTGTAGAACTCTCTTGTGATTGTTGTTTTAAATTGATTGTTAGCTGATTTTTAAGAACAGCAAGACTTATTACTCTCTAGCTTTATTGCAATCACAAGTAATAGTCGCTGTCAAGAATATCTTTAGATACGATTTTGTGCAGCACATGAATGTCTAGTGCGCCGCGTTGAGCGAGTTTAAAAAGTCACAAACGTTAAAAAATGTGCATTTTTTTATTAAATACAAAAGGTTGTCAGCTTCTGTCAAAATCACAGGGGCAAAATCCCTTGTTACAAATAAGTATGATACCTATTGCAGCAATTCTTTTTCTCTCAGCCCACGGTCATTGCGTAGGATAAAGATAGTCGATTGGGTGTTTTCTCTGCAAAGCCATCGTGTAAGCTCAGGTTTTTGACCATGTTATCGGATGCCTATACAAGCATTCTCAGGGATAAAGTACTCAAAATTCCGCGTTATAGTGGGACTCTCGATATATGACGTTAACTCTTCTATAGCATTATTTTCAAATATTTTTAAAAACCAATTATAAAGTTTTTCAATATATTTTATTTTATATGCACATTCAATACGAACGTAAAACTTTTAACGACGTACAAAATAAACAACGCCAAAAAAAATGCGCCATCCACCGTGTTTGCATTGCATTATTTGCTTCCGCCGACGCTACACGACAATTTCATATTTTTTTTTCGTTCGCTTTTCCTAAGAAATAATGTTCCCCAGAAATGAATTCATTATCTGGATCTGAAGACCTGGCGATAAAAACGTCTGTCCGTGGGGGTGAAAACTTTTAAAGAGACAAAAGAAAACGACGCCGGTTGTTTCAGCCCATAACTTGGGCTGTTAGCAGCAGCCCCTGGGCCGGCGCACTGCAAATAGGCAATTAGTATGTACGAAAATTTAAATAATTGCAGAGATCTTTGTAACCGACGCTCGGTACACGACGCCGACGCTATCTGCCAACGTTAAATGAATCTATCGCCGCAACGGTTTACTGCTCGTGTCGGAAAGCGGTAACGATACTTACTCACTGGTTTTATATTGATTAAATTGAAAATCGTGCTTTTTATTCTTAAAATATTCTTCTAACGTCAAATATCAGACTAATTACTAATATTTCTATTAATTTTACAGATAATTCATTTCGTTTTCTTCGATTTAAATTTGCCATGTATTCAATGAACCAAAGAGTTACCCCTAGGGACATTACGAAATCATCCCTTTTTTATTTCCAGCTTTCTTTTAATTAGACTTATTCGTCTAAGGCCTAGGTTCCCAAACCTATTTGACCCATGCAATGAATGATGCAGGCGATCACCAAGATTTTTTGCAACTAAATGTTGTCAATGTATCACACAATGCACTGCTAATATATTTGGTACCGACTTTTTCAATAAAGAAATAACACCACAATAGCACCCTACCATAGCTGGAGCACCATCAGTAGCAACTCACATGATAATATTCAAAGGAATTTCCTTTTCTTAAAAAAACTCTCTCAATACATTGAATTTACATATAGACACATCGTGTAAAAACGTATTTTTTAAAATTCTATAAGGGTATAAATATTAGCCCGCCTTTTTGCTTCTCAGGGCTCCCCTACTCCCCCTAGGACCAGAATTACCCCACCTAGCTTCCTTCAGGCCCCCCCGGGGGGCCAGGTGACCCACTTTGGGAACCTATGGTCTAAGGCAACAACTCTTTATCTGCCTTGAAGATCTATATCTAATTGGTATACAGAAAAATACTATTAAAATTATAAGATCTAACCGGTCTAATGTCTTGTTTATCTTGATTCTTTAAAATCTAAGCTTATAACCTAATGCCTTTAACCAGACTATCCTTTTTTTAAACCTTCTTCAATTTAGCAATCTTAAAATTCCTACAAAGCCTTAATCTGTTTCTGTTTTTATTTAATCTTACATATCTCCTTCCACGTATGGATCACTTAAAACGTATTTATTTTTCATTGCATGCTTTATTACATCCATTAAGATATTTGGTATCTTATAAGACGTAACTTTACGTTACATGGCTTAAGAACTGCAGTACTCTTAATTCTTAAGGATAAATCCATTATTTATTTTTAACAACCATAGCAATCGATGTATTTGATGTTTATAAGCATAATGTTTCGAAATCAATGAAATCTAACCTTTGGCTGCCTATCTTATTCAACATATCTGCCACGGCGAGTCGAAAACAATCAAGTCTTTCAAAGGAGTCTCTCAGAGACCCCAAGAATTTCAAGTCAAAATATTGATAAATTCTTCTTCAATAATACTCATAATTTGGTCGATATTTTGATTTTTTCTCGCCGTAGACTGTACTCTCCCATCACGTGTCACTCGTACTTTTCACTCGCACTTAGTACATTGTACCGGATGCGAGCGAGATAAACATCGCGCGTGGCAACAGCAACGAATTTTGTTGTTTTTATTTTTTTTTTCGCAATTGCAGACAATAATGGACAATAATTATTTATAATATTTATTCTTTAGACAAATACAAAAAGAGCTATTATTAATTATTAAGATAATTGTAATAACTGTGATCTTCCCTTGCACGGATGTACCACCATTCCAACTCTAGAGTGCTTTCCTCATTATCAAGTTCCTATATGTGTTAAAGAGATCCGGGTTTAAACTACATCATTGACCCACGATTGCTGTAGTTTAAATTTCTTGGAGTGGACATATAGTTCAATTTGTATAGTTTGAGCATTTTAGAGCAGGGGCGATGAGTTGGTGCTCGTTTTAAAAATGAGCAGACATCATACAATGTTATTGCCGATAAAATTTTAATCTGGCTAAGATTTAAAATTAATAAAATGTGTATTAAGCCCGTTCGTGAGAGAGAAATTCTAAAGTTATCTTATTGCTTTTAATTTTCGAATGATACTGGAGACGCTGCAGCGCACATGGTGTGCTAGCTGCGCCTGTTACTATCCCGTAAAAGAAAACTTTATCCCGTTCCGGGATACAACACTAATTTAAACCGGACGTAATGGCGCCGGCGAGGACTTTTCAGCCATCCTCCGCGCTAACTTATCTGCGATATGAACATTTGAAAATATTTATCGCGCCCATTATTGGACGGCTGTAAAATCATTTCAGAGCTGCGTGCCCACGTTCAGCGCCCTCTCGCCCATCGACGATACCGTATTGGGCTGCTAAAATAAACAAGAAAAAAAAAGTGCAACGTGCAGTTTGCCTTGGAGCCGCGCCAAAAGTTGCAGTTTGGCTGCGAACTTACCATTGATTATATGGTGTTTCGAAATATGGACGGTGCATGCCAACTACTGCGCTGTAATTTTTCGCATATTGCGAAATAAAGACACGGCCGTAAAAGAATATTGGGCTCTGTAAAGTTTTTGGCCGTCGTCCGCCGCCAGGTCTATGTCATAATTTAATTTGTAGCGTAGACAAAGTGAGAGATCTCATGGAATGGCAACAAAACGTTTCGGTACGAGAATTCCTAAGCTCGCATTTCTGGAATTCCGCCGCATGATATATTATATTTCATATAAATATGATTTAGATACACTTGAGGTACAGCCGAGGGCTGTTTTTCTGATCCTCGAAACTATCCGAAACACACATCAACGGCAATAATAGTTTAACGTCGGGGAAAATCAGTTTTCTTTGTCTATGACAAGCGCCGATCAATTCTTTACTATGTAATATCACTTTTGGATTTTTGGGAACATTAACCCAAATGTGTTTATAGAAGAATTGCTTTTCAAAGTATGTGTAACACTACGTCATTAAAATGGGGAACAATTCCTACAACATTCCAATTAATTCACAATTTGGAATCGATACATGTCACGAATCTGAATAAAGTATGACATCAATCCCACCACTGTCTCTAAAATTTATTTTGGGATTACAGTTAACCTTCGTATAGCGCCGAAATAGAGACCACGCAATTTACACCTACCCTATAGAAGTCTGGGCACCCATACAAAATTTGGGATTGTATTTTTTTTATTTCATTTTGAAAATTTAACAAAATTTTCTTGTCAATCTAAGTTTCAAAGATTTTAAAATTTTATTTAATTTAATGACGACGTATTGAGATCTCTGGTCGAGTCTGATCCCCGATTAACCATAGAGTAATTATCGTAGATACTCGAATCTCCAAAGTCCTCTGTATATTCACATTTGGTAGATAAGATAACATAAAAGCGGAGAAATACATGCAATTCTTTGTTTTTGAGACAAAAAATTCGAGCTTTTTACACCAAATTCTAACTGGAGATGATAAATGGATCATTTACGATAACATAAGTCAAAAAATGCAATGACTCTCTCCGAATCAAACTCTCTTTCCGGACCCCTAAGCCTGTTTTAACACTCCAAAAAGATCTTTTGTGAATTCGATGGGATATAAGAAGAATAATTCATTACAAAGTATTAAAACCGAATGAAATAATTAATTCAAGAAAATAAAAATCAAACTTCTATAATTGAGACACTCATAGAGCAAGAATAACCCAAGAAAACAAATCAGAAATTAAAATAGAAGGTTTGCTAGGCCCTTCATATTCCCCAGAGTTTTCTACCTCCGATTACTTTTACTTAATGTCCATAGAGCACTTTACGTGAAAGTCGAAAAGTATTTGAGCGAATATTTTGATTCATAATCGTAAAGTTTTTTCAAAAAAATATTTGAAACACTATTGAATGGATGGGAAACGGTTTCTAATAATTATGGAAATTATGTTTTATATGTTGCATATATATGGATATAAAAATAAAAATCCCCCCCAGTGTCAAACCATGACACTGGTTCATTTTTAATATCATTTCAGCTGGATGGAAATTTATATTATTATGAAGTAATGGTCTTTTACTCTTAAATATCCCCTGTTCAATGTTATAAATAATTCCCTGAATTTATAGTTTTCATCGAACACCTATCCGAGTTCTAACTTGGCTCAGTCAACACTTCTTAATAATATCACATATTTATGAAATATGTAATTTGACTTTAAACTCACCGTTTTTAAGAAATCAGCACTATACGAGGGATTGCCGCACTTGTCGCTTTATATCAAGGAGCGCTATAGGAAGGTTAACTGTAGTTTTAGATTTTTCGTCATATTATTATAAGAAAGCCAACCGTTGTTCTTCGCGGAGGTTCAACTGAATTCCGATTTAAAATGTAAATTTTCCTATGTGGCGTATTTTTAAAGACGCTCTGTCCCTTCCCAGACTTTCGTTATTTGGTTGAATGATTCGTGTAATTCTATACTGTTTTCTTTTAATATTTGCTCACGTATTAGCCACGACTGGCGCAAAGCCCATATTCCATTCCGAGCTCAAATAATCTAAGCAAGCTTGATCCGATAAGACTAATGACGTGCGGAAATTAAATATTCCCAGCGTCCGGATGTTGATTGATTGTTTGGCAATCCGGATAAACTTTTTGCGCTACGCAGGTCCAGATCCTTAATTTTTCTCTCATCCCCCCGCGTCTCAAGATCAATTGGAAAAATCTCATTAAGATGCCAGATAGCGGTGAGACGTCTTAATGGTTCGCGTCTCGGGCTGATCTGGGCGAGGACGAAGATTGATCGGTGGCCGACAGGGCCTAGGGCCGACGCGGGCAACACCGGCGGCGCAATTAGGTCCCAGCTCTCCCGATGCTGATAATCTCGACGACAAGATTTTCGGGAGTGTAGAGGGCGCAAATGATGAATGTGTGCGCGACGCCGAAAATGAGCTATTTCCGGCGCCCGAGATCCATTTGTCGGTTTAAAGACGCGGCGTCGTTTGTAACAGTCTACGAGTGTGTGAGTGCGAAATGTCGGATTTTGACGTGCGACATAAAAACTGAGTTTGGATTATGGTGGATTCGGATTAATCAAAAGGTTTCCGTGCCAAATAATGTTGTTTTGCTGAAATCTGATGGGTTTTTTTTTCATCTGAAAATTCTATATGAATCCTGATAATATATTATCATGATTCAATCTCAAATTTCACTGTTATGTAATAATATCTGATATATATTTATACATTATTTTACATAGAATTTTTAAGCTTCATCCTTTCTTCTTTTTCTACAATCAATTAAATACCACGATAAAAGTTAATTATTTTTTGGTATACATATACCCACATTTTTTTCAGAAACCATTTAAACTGGGAGCCACTCAAAATTCGATATGGATATAATGGTGGACGCAGAGGCACAAATTCATAGAGACAGCATCTTTATTGTTTAGAAACATAACGGACGAATCAGTCTAGCCGACCAGAGGGTTACAGGTTACATCTTAACGATTAATACATCGAAAAGAAGATTTTTAATGATATAAATGAAAGCAGCGCACTAACAAAGTGAGCGACTTTATATCCTTCAACTGACTCTAAAACTCTGGGACATATCTATGTAAACTCTGGAGGCAGGAATGGCCGTAACACGTGTCGATTAGGTCACTCTCCCAAATATAAATGCGTGGTATAGTAAACCCTTTAAGGGGCCCAATTCTTCTAGAATTATATTCTGGTCAACGCTTCTCTATAATTAATCTACATATGTCATAGTCTAACCAAACCAATTTTCCAGCTTTCCTCTGACAGTGGATTGATTTATTTCTTTGATAGACTTTTTTTTTAAAGGAACTGAAAAAAACCGTAATTAGTGGGAAAACGTATTTAATTGTTTAATTTAATTTTTAAAAAGGTGCATTTGATTTGTAAAAAGTTGTATTTGTTTTATAAAAAGTTGTATTTGATTTGAAAAAGGATGCATTTGATTTGGAAAAGGGTGAAACGTGAAAAAACTTTATAACATTATTTTCGTACTTTACATGGCAACACTGACAGTACCAACTGAATAATTAAGGTGTACACTACGACGTACAAAGGTCGATATAAATACAGTCAACCCTCTTATAACGAAGAAATTGAGACCACGTTATAGAAACTCGAGTTATATAAGCCAAGGCTTTTTAATTGAACGAAATAAATATATCGATTATTTTTCATTCGTATATAAAAAAAAAATAGTATATTTACGCACACGTGTTACTTTTTGTTTTCAACCAAACAACATTGACCCTTTTTATTTCTCTGGACAACGTATTATATTACATATTTACGAAATACATGTTTGGAATTGAATTAATTAGGGTTTTTTAACGAACTATTTACAAGTATATTACGATATGTAATTTAACCTTGAAAGTTTACACTCTAGAAGGGAGTGTTATAGAAGGGACTGTCGAACTTGTTACTGAAAACCACGGTATGGCAAAGAGCTTTACTATAAAATCAATATTTATTAATATAACGTCGTATGCTTACAATACACCTTCCGGTATTCCGCAGGGGTCAAATTTAGGACTTTATTTTTTATTTAAAAATGATATTTATCGGGACCTTCAATGTAAATTTTTACTTTTCACAGACGATTTACAAATATTTCGATCTATTACTTCTGTGGAATATGCCCTTTCGTTGCAGCTGGACATTGATTCTTTGCGCGATTGGGCAATATTAAATCGTCTTCCTTTAAGTATTCGAAAATATCAAACAATAACATTTTCTAGATCAAAGGAGCCCATCGTCTTTAATTACAGACTTGGGAACGTAACTCTTCCTAAGCAATCGTCTGTTAAAGATCTGAGTATTTTGTTTGATCTAATTTAAATTTAGTTTACATGTATCGGACGTTTGTATGAGATCGTCATGAATGTTGGGCTTCGTCTTGAGAAATTCTCATCACATACATAGCACCTTAGTCATACGAGTGCTATACGATGCATTGGTTTGGAGTTCCATTATATGGACGCCTTATGGCGCCTCGAATTCCCCTCAGATTAGAGAAGATACAGAAGAAATTTCTTAGGTATCTCTACATGAGGGAGATGGATTATACCCAAGTTTGTACCCTAGTGCAGGGGTGGACTGCCTCGGGGTTACATACCCTCAAGAAAAGAAGGTCGATTTACTTGGTAAAACACTTCTTCTAGCTGTTGGTTGGCGCAGTACTTAACCCCCTTGTACTGTACGAGTTGCCCTTATGGGCGTCACCTCATTTCCATAGAGATCGTTCGCTTGTGCTTTTTCTTCCCCCAAATGTGAGGACAGGTACTCTCAGAAACTCCCCGGTAACCATAGCTATTACTCTGCTCAACCACTTAGGTGATTAGTTGGTTATTATGTTTTTATGCGTGATTAGCATGATTGGCGTGAAACGAATTGGGAATTTGGGAACATGGGAATTTGATCCCAAATAATATACATATACGCAAATATGCGTATTAAAACTTTTTACGTCCACGATTAAGTATGTGAGATCATAATCAATCTGGAAATCATAACTCCGTAAAAAATGGTGCAAAATTGTCGCCAACTCAAATATTAATTAAAACTACCCTTCGGGCCATATAGATAATTAAGTGTCTGATGGCACGCTCGGCATCGACTGGTGTTATTAGCGTTTAGTTTCAGTTACACTCGTTACAGCCAGAGGTACAGTCTGGAGCAAAAGCATCCAACCTATATATAATGCAGCGGAATACCGCCGAAGCTAAATTGGCAATTTCAATATACATTTCAGGCGTATCGATATTTATGCATGCGACTGTGCACGACGACAGGCTATAGCCGGTTAGCTCCGCAAATTTGCCCGCCAGCTATTGGCACACCATGTCATATTAATAGTTTAATACGTCACGCGAAACAGGTATCGGGGGTAAACATTGGCAACTGACGTAGTTTCCGAGCGCGCGCCCGGAAAATTTGCACCGAATTTTCTTTATTCACCTTGATTATTGATTATTTTTCGTTATGCCCGGAAGTGCGAAATATTTTATGCGAGCCGTATTTTATCAGAAATTGCGATAACAAGTTTTTGAAGCGACACGCCGTGCGCCGCGTATAGATATTCCTTCGCAAAACATTGGCAAAGTGAGATAAAAAGCTTTTGCGGTACAAAGTAGTTTTACTTCGGGGCTTACTAAAAACATATTGTTTCATAAACAAGATATGAGAGCGGGTACTTGTCATAAGGGCTAAAGTCTTGCGAAACAATTGTTATGGCGAACTTGTGCCGTATCATATATTAGAATATAATTTTTCATTTATTATGTATTAGAATTATGATAACTTCAAATATATATATATTTTTTTATTATTAAAGGCTACATAATTAATAACTAAAGGAATGAGTGTCTCACACTTATACTCCCTTAGTGTCAAAACATGACACTGGTTATTTTAATATTATTTCAGTTGTATTAAAATATATCAAATTTTTGTTTTGTAATTATTTATTCAAGAAACGATAGATGCCATTAAATTAATTAATTTCAATGCGGAAAATTACCTAAATTAGTGTTATAAAGAATTCTTTAAATTTACTTAGGCCAAACCCTCAGGCAAAAGCTATGGATTTTGGAAATTCTTTATGACATATACCATGGGGAAATGTAAGAGTGAAAGACTTATTATAGGGTTTGTATAGATCCATCGTCAAATAGTAAAAAAACAGAAAAAAATCGATATTATGGAATGAATTTTTGCATTATTGTGATTACTTAGTATTCATAGGAAATGATCCCGTATATCTTCTCGACAAATTGGTATAGAGATCAGAGCTTTTAAGATACAATATTCATACAATTTATTAAAATTAAAATTTGTAATTATTATTTTGACATTATTCGTCAAGGTAAAAAAATATTATACTATTTATAATTATTCGCTAATCGCCATTGATAAGATAAAAATGTTTTTTTAATTTAACGAAAACAAGTTATCATTTTTGTGGTCTCGTTTATTTTTGTTTTTGAAACCGCAAGCTGATTGATATAGATTTGACTGCAATCTACTAAATATATATATTTATAATTAACATATAATTAGTGAAACTTAAATAAAATTCGTGTACATTTTTCTGAATATTTTAAAATATTATACATCCTAGTAATCGATCGAAACTAAAACTCAGATACAGCTAAACCCCCACTAACACTAACACTAAAATCGTGACCGTGTTATTTGGAGTCCGTGTAATTGGGGGAGTGAAGCCGTCCGGCTGTGTGCGTATAGCCTGGAACGTGTAAAATACCCAGACGCTAGCCAACGTTTGACAGTATGTGAATGCGACCGTGCAATTGGGGGATTTGCGGCGAACATTTAAACTTAGCGCGTAATTCGGAGTAGTGTAATTGGGGGTTTCACTGTATCAGAAAAGACACAAGTCAATATCAAACAATTTTTACAATATAATGCTACGATTTCCCAAATTCTCACTTCCTTAGTAACTTTTCATCGGCCAAAAATATTAGACTGAGAAAAAGATTTAAAAACAAAAAAATCTATATAAAGAAAACTTCTTCCCATCAGACCTTCCACGATAATGCATTACCAGTGTTGTAGGTTAGAGTAGGTGTTGTAGACTTGTAGATTAGTTAGCTATGAATTCAGGTAGTTCTTTATAACGCTAGGGCAGGGGTTCTTAACCCTATGACCACGGGCGCATGTTGGATTTGACTTTTTAACGAATATTTGTGAAAAATTGAACAATTTAAATCATGAATTTCAAAGCTAAAATACAGTTTTGGATAAAAAAAGTATCGAAAAATTCTCTTGAACATATTCTATATAGTATCTATAAGTATTTTTTACCTTAAACTATTTATTATTCACCTTAAGAATCTTTTGGAGCAAAGTGGTTAAATTTTTCTTAAATCCTTTTTATGATCAGTTAGACCAGGGATTCCCAAAGTGTGAGCCGCGGCTCCCCAGGCAGCCGCGGTGACGTCATAAGGGCGCCACGAAATATTCAATTAAACAATTCGGCAAATTTGTTGGAATTCCAATTCTCGAAATTTCTCGCCATCTTCTTGCGCTCGCTTTTCAAGAAGGCCGTACCTTTGAAAAAAAAAAAATCTGATGTATTGTTTTAAAAATATCTGATGTATTTAAGGGAGCCGTAAGCCGAAAAAGATTGGGAACCTCTGAGTTAGACATTTCTGAAATTGCTAATTCCTTAGCGGAAATTTTTTAAGTAAAAACCTCAGAAATTGAAGATGAAATTTTAAATGTTCAAAATGACATCATGAAATAAAAAAATACCCTGTTTTAAAAAAAGCAGCTTACAAAATTAAATCCTGTTTTGGTTCCACATATTTGTGCAAATATTTATTTTTCACCATAAACATAATTAAATCTAAACCTAGATCTCGACTTACCAATAGCTACCTAGATGATTGTTTACGATTGGGATTGTAATATTACAGTCTTAACTTTGAAAAGTTAGTAAGTAAAATCCAATATCAAAGATCGCATTAAATATGCTTTTATAATATTTTTAGATTTATAATAATTCATTAATTAATGTAAAAAATACATATGTAAAGCTGTTCAGACAACCATATATTATTGTACTTTTAAATCTTGTTTTTATAAAAATCAGCCCGCGTCCGCCGCTATTCCCTTAAATCTTAAATGCGCCCGGATCTGCAAAAAGGTTAAGAACCCCTGCACTGGGGTATGTAAGAGGAAGAAACCATTACCTCTGCATATTTTATAAAAATATTTATGTAGTTTGGCGCATTGGAATTAATTAATTTAATGCATAAATATAAAAATAAATTCAATCCAATTGAAATAATATTAAAATTAAGCAGTGTCGTGTTTTGACACTGGGAGAAATATGAGTATGAGAGACTCATTCAGTTTTACGAATCTTTATATGAGGGAATGGTAGTCAAATAAATAAATAATCCACATACAAATAATCGCTGGTTCTTTTTGTTCTATAGTGTTGATATTTGAACTATTAAAATTATAACTTACTACGGAGTTTTACTACCACAATATTTATACGTCATTATGTTAACACATTTATTGTTACACGGCATATGCGCCGTTTGATTTCTATTTAACACGAACCCGAAGGCATGTCATCGCAAACATATACAAACGACCGTTTAAAACGAATTCGCAATACAGCCCTGCCGATATAGCCGCACACGATAATGACAAACGGTTCTGAGCGTACACGAATTTCATTAGAATCAGAATCGCGTGTCGGCGGAATCGAGCGTTCGTTCAGAACTGCAGAGCGGAACGAGCAATCCTCTTTTTTTACAGATGCTCCATCGAATAATTAAACATTGCCGATTGTATACATTTGCATGATTCAGCTCTTTACTTAACCACTTTACGAGTCACCAATGTCGGGAATTTGGTTGGCGTTGTTTGTGGATCGCGTTTGAGGCTAGCTCGGATATTAGCTAATTTCTATTACGTCGCTATTAATTCGCGAACTATGCAAGCGACATACCTGACGTATCGCGAAAATTAAATTCTGTATTAAACTCCGTTACAATATCGTTCTTATACACATTCACGTCTTCTCTACGGAAAATTATACGCGATATAATACGTGACGTAAATTATTTATTTATTTATATAATAAAAAATGCATGTTACATATATTATTAATCTAAATTCAAAAATACGCTTATCTTCTGCTTAGCCTCTGCTAATTTGCTCATAATTTTATCGACGGGTTTAGGTCCAAGGCATGGTTTTTCATTAGCCATTAACACTAACGCCTCTCCTCCTGCGAGTCTTATTCTATCTTTAATTAACTTATCGCCCATATTCAATTTGGATTGATGACTGGAGATAATCACAACTAATTCATCGTCCAATTCTCTGAAAATTTTCATATCAACACTCTCAACATAAGCGCTGAAATTAATTAAAACCAATACAGATTCAGACGCTTCCGCTTTTCTGATGAACGCTAATACGCCATCTGACAACGTATGCGTAATTAATTCGCCGTTTTTAATTATAGCCGATTTTCTAAAATTCGCCAAGTCTTGATACGTCTTGAAAACGCTCTTAGATACTCTCTTCTGTTTTAATAAATTAATATTTCTATAATTATTCGATACCGGAAGCCATGTTTTTGAATTGTTGCTGAATCCTGCATTCAATGTGTCATCCCATTGGAATGGCGCAGAAGATTGCAGTATCAATCGTTCGCGATCATTTTCTACGAATTGTTTGCATACGTTTTCAGCAGGAAATTCAGCATCGAACATTGCTATTTCATCGCCTTGATATATCGCCATGCTTCCCGATAAGAGAAACGCTGCAAATATTGCATTTTCAGCATTTTCAATGCCGAAATACGACGATAATCTCGCACTCGCAGACGTTTTCATCTGAAATTTATTATATTTTATTAATAAACATTTTAAATATGTTGAATGGATTATATATTTACCATCCAGATGGGTGATTGAATCGCTGCTGAATAAATTAACATTTTTTCTATGGAAAATTTGACATCTTTTGCCGTTGAACCGTGATTGAGATCGTTTATGAAACTGTTCATGAATATTATATGAAAACAATTTTCAATAAATTCGTTTTTCAGTATAATTTGCGCATCTTCGTCGAATTCAGCTATCAATGCTCTGTAATATATTTTTATTAAATTTGTACTGTTGATAAAAATTCGTTTTATTGCTTACTTTATTTCGTCGCCATAGTTTCTTGAATAAAAATCAATGTAATTTTTCAGAATCATGAACGATTCCATCGTGTTTCTGTCTTGCATCATTTCTTCTTTGACGTGTACTCTGAAAGCAGACACGTCCCTCTCCATCCAATATCTCAATACATATTTAATGTGCTCTATCACTTTTCTACTTCTGTAGTTCAACGCTGGATATTCAACGCCTGGATATCCGACAGTATCGAAATACATTTTTTTACCCTCGTGCCATATCTGGCGAACATCTGAAACCTGAAACATATATTAGATACATAAAATACATATATATTCAATAAAAAAAAATACTTGATCATATCTCCATATGTATAAATCTTGCGATGAATCATTCAGCGATGACTGAAACCATTTCGACGTCGTGCTCGTTTCATCCAAGTTCAAATCCAAGATAACCTTGATACCTGAAATAATTGCATACAATTATAGAATGCTAAATACATGCAATTTAAAAATCATTACCATGTTTTTTAGCATTTGTTGACAATTCAATAAAATCATTCAAGGTCCCCAGCGATGGATCTATCTCATAAAAATCGACAACGCCATAGCGATCGCAATCATTTTCCGATTTAAATACAGGCGATAATATTAAAGCGTCTATTTTTAATGACCTTAAATGATCGAATCCATTTATTACACCTGAAATTAACATATTATTACCATGATATAAAATAATTATCAAATATTATACCTCTGATATCTCCGATTCCATCGCCATCACTATCTTTGAACGATTTAATATTCAATTGATAAAAAAACTGATTGTTCCACCATACATCATTTTTATCTATTCGATTGGAATTAACCGATTTAAAATCTAGATAAAATATTAACAGTAGCGATGTGAATAAGTACATTTTTAACACTGAGGTAAAATTATTGTGTATCATCGTTTTATACGGCAATCATTTAAATGATCTATAATTAATCGGGTTAATATGGGATATTATTTCTATAGAAATTAGATTGAAACTAGAATTATAATGTACTATGTCGAAAAAATGGACATGGAACATTATGGTTCTCGACTGTTGTTCTATTACAGCGTATTTCATCAAAAAAAACAATTAAACACCATTTCTTCACCAATTTTGACGATGTTTTTTTAATAATATTTATATTTTGTGTTTTTATCAAAAAAAAAATAAGCTGAACCTGTCCCTTGGTTCAGGTGTCTGCAACCTTTTTTTTGATTTGGTTACTCTACTCAGAGCACCAAAGGAAGCAGGTTCACATTTTTTTGTTTGACCCGCACGCCTGATTAAAAGCAAACAGCGTGCTATTTTGGCCTTAGGGACATAGTTTACCCACCCCTACTTTTAATAAAGCTAATATTTATATTTCTATACATGAATGACATTTTTACACGAAATATGACGTCTTTGTACTAAAAATCACTCTTCATTAGGAATCTGTTTCATTCTTTTTGATAATAAAAAAAATCCATGTAAGTTTAACTGATCCATTACGGCGTCTCGAAACCAACCACGTTACCTGATGGGGTCTATTTCGTATGAAAATATACCCCAGCATTTCAAGTCAAGATATTGATGACTTCTTCATCAATAACTTAAAGTGCTAAAAATGGGTTATTCTAAGAATAAAAATAGTTATTCATGTGCTTTATAATTTGGTCGATACTTTGGATTTTTTTACTAATCACAATGACTAAGGCATGTTCTCGTCCCGTCGTACGTCGATGTTTTTTCTCGCTCGCATCCGGTACGGAGCGATAAAAAACATCGCGCCCGTGCCGATAGCAACGCATATTGTTGTTTTTATTTATTTATTTGCAATTGCGGACGATAAAGGTTATTATATTTATTCAATAGACCAGAGGCTCCCAATCTTTTTCGGTCTACTGCTCCCTTAATACATCAGATATTTTTCTTTTTTTTTTACCTTCTTGATAAAAAAAAGCGAACGCAAAAAGATGGTGCAAAAATTTCGAGAATTGTGAATTCCAACAAAGTTTCCGAATTGTTTAATTGAAGATATGTTTAATGAAGGATATGTATTATTTATATTAGGAGAATTATTCGAGAAAACTTGGGGTCCCAAATATACCCCATCGGCATGGCTATGTTAATTTACTGTACTGTTTTAATTAAAATTACATATACTTCTGTATTTAATATTTATTATGTCTTTATTTTGTCTTCTTTCTAACAGATCTAAAAAAAAATGGCCGCCAATTGTTATGTTGCCGTTCTCTTCTATCATATTTCGTCTCTGTCACCACGCGCCCTAATCCATTTTATCGAATCTTTTGGCAATGGCCGCCATTTGTTTTATTTTACTTGCGTCTCAGTTACATCACGCATCAAACTTTTACACCTAGATGTGCCGATGGGTATATTTGTGAGTGCCAGTGAAACGTAAGAGTGACACGTGCTGTGAGAGCTCAGTCTGTGGCGAGACATCGCCGAGAAAGTTGATAACTATTATTATTCTTAGAATAATCCATTTTTATAAATATGTCAAGATATTGATAAATATCTAGACATATTATATATCAATATCTTATCTTGACTTAGAATGCTTGGGGTCTCTGAGAGACACCCTTCGAACGACTTTGGTCTAATAAATAATATTTTATATAGTATAATAAATAATATTTTATTGATATCTTTAAACCACCAATCTACATAAAAATCCTACAATATAATACTATATTTATTTTTATTAGTAGGTACATATTTTTATTAGTAGGTACATATTTAATCTAAAATCTAATAATGTATTAGTTATGTATTTATGCATATTTAGGTAGATTCATAAACAATGCTCTCTCCAGCTATCAATGTAATAGACGAAGCCTTTTCAATGTCACTGAAATAAAATTAATTATTTAATAAAAGGAATAATAAAATAAATTATTCATATATTACCCTGGTTTTCTTGTAGAATTGATACTCGAAATTTTAACGCTCAAATTAGGACTCAGCTCTTTGAATGTTGACAAGTCGACAGTCTCTTTATTGGGTCCAATATTAGCAACCATACAAATTGATTTAGAACCTGTTAGACTCCTGAAATAGAACATAAATCATATTTTTTGTAATTATTTTTATTAACAATATTGCCAACGGAGCGAATCGCGGTCAAACTTGCGTTGGGGCCTGGCGCATTCGCCGAAATTTGGTGAAACGTCGTCTTTTACAAAAAAAAAACCAATGAATGGTTTTATATGCACTAGCCGCTTTTGCTGATTCTCTCAAGGTCTGAAGTATCTGACCAAAAAAAAAAAAAATTTAAAAAAGACTGTTGTATAAGTTACACCCGATCAAACGCGAAGTGTCGGCTAGCGTGTGTTATGCGCGCCCCGGACATACACAAATACGCTTTTGACGTGGAATCCACGTCTCCCGTAGGCAATGTGTTAATACATATGATCGTACCTTATCAATGCAAATGTCTGATCAGTGAGTGGTTTAATATTCCAATCGCCATTTTGTAAAACGGCAGAATTTCTCAAAGCAGTCAACGATTTGTAGACCGAATAGTGGCTGCGTGAAGATTTTTTTTGATTCTCCAAATTCAATGTCTTGTAATTTTCAGCAACTGGCAACCATGTCTTAGTGGCGTTGGAAAATCCAGCATTTTTCGAATCGTCCCATTGGAATGGAGTCCTTGCAGGATCTCTAAATAATAAAAGCGTTAATGAACTATCATTTTTAATCGAATTATCATAGGGATACCTTGAAAATTCTTGATAGCGATTCGGTCCAGCGTTGCATCCGGATACATCAACCGTTTCTTCATAACTGATGAATGCATCTTCCATACCGATTTCATCGCCTTGATATGTGATTGCGACTCCTGGTAATAACATATCTAACATGTTGATGGCATCGATTAAATGGCTTCCGAATCTTGTCGCCATTCTGCTATTATCGTGATTTCCAAACTGTAAAAATATTTTGGTCATAAAATATATTTTCAGAATTATTTTTCAGATACTTACGACCCAATTAGGCGATTTTCCGTTCGGAATATATGTTAACCATCTCAATGCTGTATATACGATATCTCTAGCACTAGATTTCTTATTCACGTTCGTTATAAAATCGAAATTAAATGGCACCATGCTGATGGGATGTGACTGATTTCCATAGTACTTCATGGTGTTTGTCAGATTTGCATATCCTTCAGTCAGCATCACTCTGAAATTAAGCAACATGAAGATAATCACCACGATAATACTTCACTTTGTAATACCTTGTTTCTCCATCTTTGTCTTTGTACGAATCTAGAAGCTTTCTCCATTCATATACTAGATCATATAACTCCGGAAGATCTTTCGTGTATAATGGAATCGTGTATCCTAATTCATCCGGAAGTATACCAGGTATATTCGTCAATGGATCATCGGGATACTTTCCGCCATAATCTTCTTTTTTAGCTTCCATCAAGTACGGCATTGCGTCCATCCTGAACCCATCGACTCCCTTGTCCAACCAAAATCGTAGCACGCTTATCATTTCTTCGACGACGATCGGATTTCTATAGTTAAGATCAGGTTGTTGTATGGAGAATTGATGCAGATAGAACTGCTGTCTTTGTTCATTCCATTCCCATGTGCTGCCTTGGAATTGACTTACCTAAAACCAGAATAAATCACCATAATAATTGAATTAATTAACCGTTCAGACGCCACGGCGTGCAGGCACGCGAAATCGGTCTAACCACCAGCGGCGCCACTGCAAACGCAATTACGAATTTATTTATCAATAAATATAATATTTTTAAATGAAAATTAATGCAGAGACACCGTTTAAGTTTATGATTGAAAATGGTGGCGTACGGTAAAAATCCATATAATTAGCTTGGCGATTAAAGGGTTAATATAACGTATTCTTACCCAATTGCTGGGAGGTAATCTCGTTTTGATGCTGGGGTCAGGATTCGGAAATCCATCGTCCCATATCAAGAAGTCTTCATAACCAGCCGTTCTATTGACGGATAGCCTGAAGTAATCTGATTCATTGCTTATATGATTCGGTACGAAATCCAGAATGACTTTTAATCCTAGTGATTTCGATTTCGCGACTAGATCTTCAAAGTCTTGCATGGTGCCGTATTCATGATGGATCTCTCTGAAATCGCTGATGTCATAGCCGAAATCGACCATCGGCGATTTGAAGATCGGCGATAGCCATATGGCGTCGATTCCAGCGTCCACGAAATGATCCAAATTCTGAGTGACGCCTGAAAAATTCAGATTAAATAAATAAATAGAAAAATGATTAGAGAAGAAATTCTAGATATTTAACCTCTTCGAAATTAAATGGGTTTTAAAACAATAAAAAAATGGAAAACCCACGAGAGAAGATGGCATAACTACAGAGGGCTGAAGAATATTCCATAAACTTAAAAAAAATTAAAAACTTACTATTCAGCATAACAATCGAAACGAGAATAACTTCACGAAGAACTACAAAAAAACCTACGACACCATTGAAACCTAGGATGTTTGGGAATACCTCCAAAGATCCCAAATGGGCTATAGATATATCGAAATGCTGAGATCTTTAGACAAATCTACAACGATGACTGTCCAATTACAAGAGAACACAAAACCGATACAGCTGAAAAGTGTTGTAATTATGACGAAAACAATGCAATTCCTAGAAAAAATGTTGAGAGACCTCTATAGTGCAATAGTATGATGAACAGTAGTAAGTTGTAGTAACATGTGGTCCATGGGACGATTGTGGCCAGATCTCGAGCGGCTCTCAAGGATCCATGTCACCGAATAATGAAAGCTGAAATGGGCATGGGACTGAGCATCACAAAATATTTGCCCATATTCCGAGAACGAATCCTTGAACCACTGAGAGTCGAAGAGTACAGCTTCGAGGCCGTATAAGATTTTACATATTTCGACTCAATTATTACAATAATAATGGAACCAAGTTGGAAGTACGCAGAAGAACCATGCTGGTGAAGCATGGTTCTTCTTCGGTGCTACTTTAAACTTCAAGACTAAGGCCAAGCTCTACATGAGCCTCATTAAGCTCGTCCTAACATATTGGTCTGAATGTAGGACAACCGGATATCCTGGGAAGAAGGATTCTGAGAAGGATATTTGGAGCCATATTAGACGACAGGGAAGGGCGTATCTGAACCAACGAAGAGCTACCAACCATACAAGGATATACAGGTCACAGCTGTCGTCAGATTATCCAGACTCCAGTGGGCCGGCTACGTGTCAAGGATTCGGAACAGACAGCCGTCGAAAAGGTTTATGGTTAATTAGTCTTTCTGTCTCCGGAGAAAAGGAAGACCAAGATTGAGGTGGCTAGACAGTGTACAGCGGGACGCTGCATCATTGAAAGATGGAGCGACGAGACGGCAAACTAGATCATATGGAGAAGGATGTTGGATTAGAACAGGGTTCTATAATAGAGCTGTTGCACCTATGCTAATGATGATGATGATAAAAAAAGTACACGACTTAAACATGAAGTACGACCGAAGAGTAAACCTGGGATGGGTAACGTCTGGAAAACTAAAACATATACTCAATCTCAAATCTCTCAGTGCCTCAGCGCCAGAAGACTGGCGATGGAACCGGAAAGTCATGGATTGGACCGAAGTCATCACCTGGAAGAGGACAGATAGCACATGCCCGGACAAAGTGGAAAAATGAAAAGAGGCCTTTACCTAGCAGTGGTGAAATAAAAGCTGAACATGATGATGATTACCTCTCAAATCTCCTACGCCATCTCCATCGCTGTCCTTGAACGATCGCGGATATATTTGGTAGAAAACAGTCTTTTGCCACCAATCCAGTTCTTCGGCATTGCTCGTCACTGCGACGCCGAATAACAATATCGGAATGAAGATAATATTCAGCATTTCATCTGCAGTACGTTCTTCGGCAACGATCCTCCACCTTGTACATCTGCCATGTAACCGGTTTGCTTATATATAATCTGTTTCTTCCGTTTTAATAATAGATCCGCAATGACAATAGAACTGCAGATGATTCTTTAAGATTCTAAGAAATTTTATGATAAAACAAATTTATTTGTCCCTCGTATTTTTGTACACGGTTATCTCAGGAACGTGTTTTACGTGCAAAAAAAGAATTCATCTTTTTTTTCAGGCCATAAAAACTATAAATAATATTAATATCGTGTACGTATATTGTTGTGTATGAGAGTTTGGCGGGAAGTCCCCGCGCGCAATTTGCTCCGCTAAGCGTTTAACCCATTTACGCCCGGCAGTATTTTATTTGTATATATTTTTTTTCATTAAAAACGGCAAACACAATATGTTGAATTATCCTATAGCGGGGGGTGCAGGCTTTCGGCAGGGGTCCACAAATCAAGTTGTTTGAGGAAATGAAAATGTCGCCGTAGTGGATTTGTGACCCGGGCGAGAGTATTTCATACATTTTCTACCCAGGGCGCAAACACCATTATTAATGGTCCAACTTGGGCGACGCCGCTGAATTGAAATCGCACCAGCAATAATAATAATAATGAAAAAATTCGCGTCTAATATGAAAATTTTAATTTGCATTCGGAAATTGCGGCTGAAAAAATTTTCCTACGAATTTCACTTTAATATATTATTATTTGCGACGTCTAGTGTTAAACGATTTTAGTAAACGCGTAAATGCATCCGTAGATGGATCTGACGATTTGCATAAATGCATGCATTCACAATGCATCGCAAGTATTATTGTTGGCAGATAACAATGATTGCATCGTGTTTTGATTGAGTTATTTGTGAATGAAAAGGCTGGAACGTATTTTATTGTTTAAAAATTCATATACAACTATGTTGATGTAATATGCTAATTTATAAATGTTTACTTGACTCACTTACCATTTTTTTCGTAACTAATGATGTCGAACTGTTTATTTTCTCATAATGGAGAATTGCAACTCATGCTAGATAGGCTTTATGATAATTTACCTCTTACTGGATTAAATCTTTCATTCATTTCGAATTTTATTAGTAGTAGTTCTTCTATAAATTATTATTACTACTTTACAATAAAGTATATATTTTAGCACCCTTTTTACATACAGTTAATCCTAGATCATTATAAATCATTAAAGAAATCATTGAAGATCATTAAAGAAATATATATGAAACAAGCTCTCAAACAAAAGTTGTCACTTGCCAAACCCATGACTATTGCGACGTTGGAAACTAGATAAATATATTTTTTTAAAAATTCTAGTACTTTTATTTGTACCCACTCGTCACGGCAGCTCGAAAACAACCACGTCGTCCGAAAGGGGTCTCTCAGATACCCCAAGCATTTCAAGTCAAGTTATTTTCATCGATTTTTTTTCAATTGATTATTCTAAGCATAAATATGTCTAACTGCAGACTGGTCTCTTGCAGCATGTGTCACTCGCACTCGGCACATTGTACCGGATGCGAGCGAGAAAAAATATCGCTCCTATGTCAACAGCAGCGAATATTTTTGTTTTTATTTTTTTCGGAATTGGAGAATTATATTTTTTCTTTAGACTTTTTGAGACTAATACAAACATTTTGTGGCATATAGCATAATACTAATATAGTTATTTTAGAAAAATAAAAAACAGGGTCCCAAATCGGCTTGATTAATATAATTAATAATAAATAAAGAAAAAAATATTAAAACCCGTTATTATTTTTAGAACGAAAACCGGAGCTGAACCGAAAAATATTGTTTTTTTTCGGTTCAAACTTACTCTCTAGTTCAACTGTTTTTATTTTTTTGTCTTAAACAAAACGTTTATTGAATTTTATTATTTAGAAAATGAAAATACATTAGTAGATATTTTAATATTTACTTAGATATAACTTTTATCTCAATAAATTTTCATTATTATATTTACGAATCCTGTATTAGTCACCAGTCAGAAAAAGCCGTATTTTTAAAAAGAAAATAACAGTTTGAAGCTCTGGTTTATTAATATTATATTAGAAATTATCGGAATTTCCATAGAAAATTTATGGTATATTTTATAAAATTCTAATATTAATTTTAATTTATAAAATTCTAATAATTTAATAGATTTCTTAAGCAATTAAATTCCACCATACATTTTTCAAGTTTTTCCTACAATACAGTAGAGCTTTTCTAATAGAATTTATTAATATAAAATTTTTAAAAAAATAAGGAAAATTATATCCTATTTCTTAAATTTTAATGTTCAAGTTTTGGAAGTCTGGAAAGTTTTTATCTTTTTCTTATATTTGTTTCAAAATCAAGTCTCTACCTACATGACTTTCGTGTTTTAGATTTTTAGACAACGACTTTTGAACACACTAGTTTCTGACGTATTTTGACATTTTTATCGCATGTGAGCGGTGATTTTTTACTTGTGGAAAATATGGAAAGAATATTTGGATAGAAATGAAAACGCTACGATTCCTCAGTATCCTTATTACCGAGATATCATTGTCTGTCACTTCCTTTAATCCCAAGCCTAAAATGAACATCATTATACTAATAAGACGGTGATAAATACATAATCCCTAAAAGAGTTAAATGTCATAACAAAAATACATTTTAGGGGAAGAAAAGATAAATAAAGTTTATTTTTTTAAGAATTTTTAAAAAAAAACCTATATATTTTTGCCCTTTTTTTAACACGATAAGTTCTAGAGAGTATTCTTTGTGGATAAACGTATATATTTATTGGCTTTTTTTTCCTTAAAAATCTGTATTTGTCCAGGGCGAAATAAATATCTTAACTCCCTTCCAGCACGTGTACGTACATTTTAGATGTGCAACACGAAAGCCCTTGTTCGACACAGAGCCCGGGGGTCCCCTGCAAGATTAATCCTCGACATAACAAGAGGCTCGTTACTCAACACCCCCGCCATCAATTTCATTCGGTCCAGAATCGATACACACTTTGCCTATATAAAAATATAAATAATTCAACCGCCCCCACTGTCTCATGGTGTTACATTGAAATAAATGGTGCAATATTTTTTCTCCTCTTCCTTCATCATTTAACGACTAATGGCGGATTGAATTCAGCGATTTATATACATGATATTCATGAAAAAATCGTTTCAATGCATTAAATACGTTCTCGTCCGCATTTGCAGTCAACGTCCTCCTTTGTGCCAATGATCAATTTTCGATCCAGGAACTTATTGGGTTAAATTTTAGTCGCCCCCTCCAGTGTAGTCAGAAAACACGTCACGTAGAAGATGGGTTCACGTGATAGATTTAACTCTCACCCCTTCTGGTGGTGGCCTGGACCTCCGAGGGAGGGTGGGCGGAGGGAGGATTGCTGGTGTGACGGGGGGGAGGTGGCAGAAGTTGTCTTGATCCCTCGCTCCTGACGTCTTGTCTTCTTGCCCACTTTTAGACATTAGTTATTAACTTCTGCTTGCAAACAATGCATGATTAATCTAAACGCGAGACGCTTGCATTAATAAACTTATATATATAAAAACATGTTTTTCTTATATTTATGGTTTTTTTTTGTATTTTTTCAGGTAAGTGTCAACATCACCTAAATATCAATGTCAAGGGAAAGGTAGTATTTTTTTGAATTATGATTAACACGCGAAATGTAAAACTCGCATCTACTTAATTGTTTTTAATAACCATGCTATCAAAGGTTTTTTGCCTCGACGTTAGTAGCATCCGTGGGTTAAAGCAGTGGTCTTCAACCGTTGATCCTCGGACCGGCGCTAGTATGCGAAAGTCTTTTTTTAAAAGATAAAGTCAAATTGAAACAAAATCGTACTATTAGTGGAGAAGTTAGTGAATCTTCTAAGTAGCCTATAAAAAACTAGAGGTGTTTTACGAAAGAGAGGAGGTTAAAATATTGAGACCACTGGTATAGATGAGTCCTTCATCATTACTACGATTTTATTATTTTTATAAAAAAAACTATTTGCAATAATATTTAAAATAAAATATCTGAAACGAGCAAATGGCAAAAAAGTATTTATTTTAATTCTTTGTTTACTTCTTAGATAATAAAAAAAAAAAGACATTGTCGAAAATAGTGCGGTTAACACCTAAACCGAAACTGTTCTTATTAGGGCTTTTATTTTATTGCGTTTCTGATAGAATATTCATATCTACATAGTAATTAGCGATTTAATTATGCATATTGTATTCGTGACTTAGTCCGTTTTCAAAATCAATCTCGTATGTTTATTTAGTATTTTGATAGATATGTCTTATAAGTATGTATAATATTCACTATTAAAATATTAACGCTTTGTATATTTTATTATATTTTAATCGTACACATAATAATTATTTTGAATAATTATCACACGGACGTGTTTTTAAATATTATCTTAACTACTAAATGTTTATAATGATATCCGGAATTGTAATGTCTCATATTTAATATTATAATTGGATTTTTATTTTAGAAAATAGTTTTTAAGAATATTGAACGACTTATTATACGATTAAGAACCAGCATCATATTTAAACTTAGTCTAGTTATACGAATTAAGAGTGATTTATATTGCATAATATCGATATTTATGACTCAACCCATTTTCAAACTCATATCATAATTTATTAACTAAGAAACTAGACATCCTGCTAAAAAAGGTTTTAATATTAAAAGAACCCAAGGGAAGTCTTTTTAAGTGTTCCATAGACCTAAAATGAAAGCGATCGGAAAGAGCATTGTCTCGAGAATATAACAGATTTGGTAGGACCTCCCAGGATTTAATCCTGATTTTTTTCTTGGGCCATTCTTGCTTTATGAGGGCGTCCATCATCGTAGTGAAAAATTATTTCCTTTTAATCTTTCCAATTGTTGACAGTAAATATCTGCAGTAATTGTTTAACTTGATTTTAATAATTCTTAATGAATTATTCCTCTTACATCCCACCAAACACGCAAAAGAACTTTTCTGAGTGTTAAACTAAGTTTAGGGGTCGGAATGGGAGTTTAATTCGGAGAAAGCTATTACCTTTTACTACTTAAGTTATCGTTAACGCACCATTCTCATCTCTAGTTACAATATGGCGTAAAAGGGTGGAATTCTTTATCTCGACAACAAAGAATTGCATGTATTTCTCCGCTATTCTTAGTTATCTTCAGAGGACTATCTAAGGATCTTAGAGATCTGAGTCTCTGCGATAATTCATCAATGGTTAATCGAGGATCCGACTTGAGCAAGGGTCTCAATATTATCTAGAAAGTCGTCCAGATTGAGGTGCATCCTTTTGATTCCAATATCCCTTAAACCACACCCCAGCACTTCACTTTAAATTTATTTAATAGATTTATTGACTTTGCTTGCATTTTAGCCCTGGTCGAAAAAAAGTAGTATCTAAAATGTCCTTCGTAAATTTTTCATTTCGGCATTTTATCCTTGAGCAAAAAAAAATCTTCCGTGTAATATAATAAAATACGCGATTTCTTTCGGGTACCCCTTAAACTTACGATATATATTTTTTTATTATTTACGATTACTTCTTATCTTTTAGAATTCTATTTTCCGAATTAATCCTTTGAAATCTAAACGCTCTCAGTACTTCACAAGAAAGTAGTATCTAACAGTATCTAACGTGTCCTTCGTCAATTTCCGGTTTCGGCATTTAACCCTAAACAATAATATAAATTTTATTACTCATAAATAATGCTAAGTAATAGTTCTAATCAAAAAAATCTTATAAACTTGCATCCTTCACCGTTTCTGGATACAAATTGCACTCGAACATTAGATTATAAAATACGCTATTACTTCCAGGTCCCAATAATAATAACCATACAATTTAATATTCTAATAAATTTAATTATTGCTTATTGTATAATAATCAGTGGCATACGGTGGACTTGATGTTGGGTGTGCTGAATGTGGAAAAAAATACAATTTTTTTTAATGAATTTTATTATTATTTATACAATAATTCTATTCTTCGTTTTTGCGACATAAATCTTAAAAAATATACTCATAAACTAAAACAGAGGGTACACTGTACGATAGTTCCATTATTAATAATAATATAAAATAAAATATATCAATGATTTTGTTTGTTAAGCTTTTATCATTTATTTCAAATTTTTACCTTCTTCTTGGTCGCCACCGCTTGACAATAACCACTCATCATGTTTTGTTGTGTTTAGTCGTCAGAAGGGTCCTGTCATTTTGATAATGCCATGGATCTAGCATGTTATAAGTCTTCTGGATGCACTTATGGTGCACTTTGATTCTTTATTCTCTAGCAGATGACACATCTACTAAGTATTAATTGTGTCATAGTCTCTATTACTTTTTTACTATATTCTACGATAAAATATGTAGATACGACCTATTATTTAAGTCCTTTAACCCTTTAATCGCCAAGCCAATTGTATGGATTTTTATCAAACGCCGTATAAACTTCAAATAAAATGAAATGGTTATACATATCGACATTCTAACAATCACATTGCCTTCAAAAGATGTCTCTGCATTCATTTTCATTTAAAAATATTATATTTATTCATAAATAAATTCGTAGTAGCGTTTGCCGTGGCGCTGTTGGTTAGCCGGTTTTGCGTGCCTGCACGCCGTGGCGTCTAAGCGGTTAAGGAAGTCTCTTCTTGAAGCATGAGTATCGGCATCTGAATTTATGTTAAAATTATAAAAGAACATATTATTTAAGTCAGTTAAAGGTATACAATCTTTACGTCCAGTGACGGTTGGTGACTTGATGCTAATTACATTTCAGGGGGCCCTGACCCTGGGCAAAGACCCGCCTCATGGTTATTAGGCCACTTAAATAATAAATAAATAATATAGTCTAATTGTTTCTTCCCAAGTAATTGATCTTCCTATGTCATTGTCTATCGAAAGATTAGTCGATTATTTCAGATAGTCGATCTGGGTAAAAAATAGATAAATGCTCATTTCGAGTAAAGTCTCCGGGGCCCCCCTCGGGGCCTCAAATAATCGGGGGCTTGATGCTCCAGCATCAAAGCATCCCTATAAATCCGCAACTGTTTCTGCTCCAGATCTACTCAGATTATATGACGATGGCCATTGTTAACATTGACAAAACCAGTGGTCGGACAAGGCGTACACATGTTCCCACACCGACGCGGAAGCTGGTTCGATTTTTTTGTCATACGCAATCGCAAACCGGCAATTTGAAAATGCGGCCGCATTTGCGGCCCGCCTGCTTAATATTCGGATACGCATTCTGCCTATTATTAGATCTGGCGGTACTCGGACCCGCGGGGGTCAAACACGCTCCCGTAACACACGGTACAAATCAATTTGGGGGGCGAGGAGGGGCGTGCTTCGGGGGTCTCGGGGGGCTCCGACAATTGACCCCGCATTAACAAGGGCGGCAAATTAATTTAGTCAAATGTTCGCTCGGCTGTTGTCGGTCGGGCTCGGCCGTTGTCGGCAACGCGTTGCGGTCCACCGCGATACCTGTCAGCTACAAAAGAAACCGCGTATAACCGAATTTCGTGTAAATTTGATAAAATTATAAAAAAAATCATTAATAAATGTTGACCATACAAATAAAAACAGATTGTATTCGGAGAAGAAATTTAATCAATAATTTAATCTATATTTAAGTTCATACTTTTCATACTTTTTCATTTAAATTCTTCCAAAAAAGTATTGGATGTCTAGTAATTAATTATTTAATGTTACCAATTCAAACGTCTAAAACAGGCCTGGGCAAACTTTTAGATGAAGAGCCTCCCCTGGGATTTTAAAACTACGGTGGGCCGCAAATAAAAAACATTTTCTAGATATACATTGTTTATTAACATAACAAAATATAATACTTTAATTATTTAATGAGACAAAGAAAATTATTTCACATATTCCAACAGTTTAATTAAAATTATTCCAACTCTTGTAGTTGTTTTTGTTTATGTTGCAGTGATACGTTTTATTCTATATTATTTAGAAAGGGGCCAAAGGGGAGATAAAAGGAAAATCGGTAGAAAAAGGTCTGGTTTAAAAAAACGTTTATTATAATTAACATTTTTTTACGTTATGAAGTTAAAAACTCTATGAAGAAAAATCAATTGGGTACTTAATATGTTAATTTTTGTACAGTAAACCCTCCTATAACGCTTCCTGCTATACCGTGGTTTTCTATAACAAGTTTGACAGTTCCTCCTACAACACAAATTTTCTATAGAGAAATTTGTTATAGAACACGTTACCGTGTGAAAAAACGAGTCAATGCCATTTGGTTGACAATAAAAATTATCACGTGACATTGACATTATACAAGATCATTCAAAATATCCTAATGGTAAAAATGATTGATGTATTTATTTCATTCAATTTACAAAATAAAATTAAAAAACCTATTTCTTAAATGTTGTTTGGAGGCCTTTGCTTCTATAACGTGGTCCCGATTTCATCGTTATAGGAGGGCTGACTGACTGTATATAAAAATTATATTAGATAAAAAATCATTAATTACAATTAATAATTGTATTAAATACATAAATATTTTAATCTTTTAAAGCCAATTGATTTATACGTTGTATTCATTGACGCGCCGACAGTGAATACAACGTATAAATCGGCATTGCATTTGTGCGCTGTGTGCAGAACCGCTATACCCCCCTCTAATTTTAAGCTATTTATGTTTTGATTCTAAGAATGTTCAATCAATTAATATTTAATATTTTTCCTCTTTTGACGCCTCTCGGCGTACCTAAACCTCCGGCTCCTGTGTGCGCCGCACAATCTCGCCATATTGACGCGCTCTCCTGGTTGCACTGTAATGTGGAAATTCTTCAAAACATCGCATAAACTAAGTCATTAAACTAAACATTAGGCAACCATTTGGTTATAGTATAGTTTATTTTATTTTAAATTTAATAATTTTAGGTTTGAATAAAAATAAAAAGTTATTATTATATATTTTTTTATCAATAGAACTTATTATTTAAGATGTTATTTATATGAGAAAAATGACCAATGTAATGTTAAATCAGTTTTAGATTTTTATACAAAATAGTTGGGTTTTAATTGTTAAAATGAATAATTATACATTAAACCACAGTTTATTGTAGTGAAATGATCATTATCACTATTCGCCCATATAAAGATTCTAAAGATGCAAGAGGAATGAGTCACTTACACTTACATTCCCCTCAGTCTCAAACCATGACACTGGGTAATTTTAATATTATTTCAGTTGGGTTGTAATTTTTATTATGTGTTTATAATTATTTATTCAACGAATAATAAATAGCATTAAATTAATTAATTCCAATGCGTAAAACTACCCACATAATATTTTTATAAACATATTGTTATAAAGAATTCCCTGAATTTATAGTTTTTATTGGACAAAATACTTTTTTTTGGTAATAATATATTTTCCCTAGAATAAAATTATCTAGAACGTATAAATAATGATCCAATTTTTTTCGTAGATATTTTATAATTGCAGAAACATTCTGTGCGGTATCGATATTTTGCAAACCGGAAGCGGCTCGGCACTGTAGTAACAAAGCCGGACATATTTCTTTATCGAAACGAATTTTGCAGAGGGGATTTTTTTTCGAATGGAAATATATCGTATTTAATATTATGATATATTGGCGAAATAATACTTAGAGGGCGTAAAAAAATATTCAGTCGACATAATGCATAGAGTGCGGGGCGTGGAGATACAACGTTTTTCAATTCCGAAAATGGAATAAAAAAGAACCACGCGAAAACACCTTGAAAATATAAAGGCGAAATTTCGCCCTCTCTTATTATTTTTGTCATACGTTTGTGTATTTTTAAATGTAAAAATAATATTAATCATGTTCTAATTATGCCGAATGTGATGTATGTCTGTGCAGGATGATCGTGGTTTATTTAAATTTTTAAAAATTGGTAAAAATACGATCGTACTTTGTGCTTCTATAAAATTTTAAAGTGTTAACCCGTATCGTCCCGCTGCAAACTTTCAATAGGGGCCGGACGGCGTCTACCGACCGGAAGCACCGGTCGTTTTTCCGGTCCGCTCCCCCACCGTCCCCCCTCTAATTATTTATGTTTGGACCTCGGATGTTGCCATACACATGTGAGTGCTGCCGTCAAACGTAACGAATGGCCGGTGCCCCTGGCGATTGTTAATCCCCGAACCGCTGGCGTAAGCTTTTCATTATTGAAAATCATCCCGGCAGATATATATTCGCGTGTCGCAATACAATTTTGACAGGAATGCCGTGTTGTGTGCGAATTTTATTGAAAATTGTGTGTACAACCCGTGGGAATTGAATTGACCAGTCAGATCGTCCGCTGTTTATATTTAAAATAATTAACGGTCGGTATGTTACTTTGACTAAACTCAATGATTTTTATTCGGTAATTTTTCCTCTGATTTAATTAAATATATATATTTAAGAGAAATTGGACTTTACCTATATATAAAACCAGGGGCGGATCGTTTATATACACTGCGGAGCTGCAGCACCCCCATGAAAATTGAGAAAAAAAAATGTACAGGCAAGGAATTCTTCAGATCAACGGCGTACTATTTGTGCGTTTTTTTTGTCTCGGTATGAAGCCGATTCGTTTTTGCGGTGAGCTGGAGATGAGAAGTAGGCGCTATATAATAATACGCAGCTGGATGCTGGGCGTACCCCTCCTTAATCTCACTCGCACTTATCGCACTTCTTCAACGGCATCACTCTTAATTATTACTGGCTTCCTTCTGCTCGAACTTAAAATCCAGCTAAGGGCCGTCAGTTTTTTCTTGCAATAAAACAGTCCTAGTGTCGTCGGCGCCACTACAATTTGTCCAATCGAGGGCGAATCGAATCTTTGGCAACTTTAAAATCACGCCTCTGCGAATCGGCTCTTGATCAGTGGCAGGAGAGGTGGGACTCCTCCCCCAAAGAGTCAAGTGTTGTCGCGTCCCGGTATCAAACGTGACGGCGATAGCGGTTTGGCACAATCATGTTTTCGTAGCTTCTACGGAGCTAAGGAGCTAGGCCGCTATCCATACCAATTCAGTAACGTGTGTGCTACCGGAGGTAGCACTCGATTGGACCATAAATTAAATACGAATTGGCCCTAACCTCGTCTCATTATTATTGTTACAATCCACACGTAACAGCTCGGCTCCTGGGCTTATGGCTGGCGACCTGACCCGTATTCGAATAGCCAAGATAGCCTGGAGAACGTCTAGTCACAGTCATGGCATCATGGTTGAGACGGAGGTGTTCTCCAGACGCTAAGAACCCGCCTCAGGGTTATTAGGCCACTTAAATAAATAATTAATAAATAAATAAAGGGCGAACTACCTATCTCTTCTTTCGCGATATCAGAGCGACGCTTAATTGTAGCTGGTTCATCCCAGACTTCTGAGTCAGTCAATTCCTGACTGGCCACGGTAATTTCAAGGCTAACCTTAAAGAGTTTAACCTTGTTGACAACTCGACTCCCGGGCTTATGGCTGGCGACCTAACCCATATTCGAAGAGCCAGGATAGCCTAGAGTACGACCGCCACAGTCCTGGCATCAGGATTGAGACGAACGTGTCTTTGCTGGAGATCGCGTAGTGTTCTCCAGGTGCCAAAAACTCACCTCAGAGTTAGAACCTTGTAGCATCTTCACATTGCTGGTGTGAACATGTCTGTCAGGATTACAGTCACGCTCTGTGGTCCTGTCCTTACCTGGGCGCTGCACGTCATGACCCACTATATGCTGTCCGATGCGGCATTTCCCCTACGGGTTTTCCGATGGAGGGCCATTTACTCGCTTTGCATCGACTTTCTGGGAATTTTGCAAAGCCAATTTTCCTATCCCTTTCTCAGCTTTCCTCCGGAGAAGTACATGTTCCGACCTCTCGACCATCACTAATAATAAGGAAGGTCCTCATTTTTGTATCGTGGGATTATTCTGGAGTTATACACTATGGATTGCTTGAACCTGGTCAGACCGTTACAGCGACAGTGTATTGTGATCGCGCGGCCTCGGATTTTCACATTTTCAAATCGTTAGAACATACATTAATAAGTTAATAATGTTGGATAAATGAAAACGCACTTGGAAAAGTTTTTCAATGAAAAATCGAAGGACTTTTTTAAAAAGGGAATCGAACAACTGCCTCTTCGCTGGCAGAATGCTAGCAAAAAAAATATTGAAATTATTTTATTGATTAGTATTTAAGATCCCTTTTTAATAAAAACTTGTTTTTCGACAGTTAAAAAATATTGATTACATTTCGGTCCCCCTTATATATGTATATTGATTGTATACGAAAATATAAATATAATTTATATTTATTAATCTGGCCGGTATCAGTGTTACTCCGCGCGGTATGGATGAGGACTGGTAGCGGAGTGCGGGGGGGTCTCGCCGCTAAGCGCCATGTCGCGCTGCGACTCGATGCAGTCATACTGACTCACATCTTCTTTGAGCCACGTCCCGCTTGTCACTTATTTTATTATTGTTAATATTATTTAGTGTTTTTGCCTCGCCATATTTTTTATATTTTAAAAAAATATGAGCGAAATATATATTTTTTTAAATTTTAATATTCCACAGCTCCCCTAAATACTTTACCCACGAGCCGCCATTGTATAAAACTCATATAATCTTACTTGATCTAATGCAAGCGAATCAAACGCAATCAAACAGGTTTAAGTTTATGTGGGCCGCAAAAACAATTTTCATAAAAACGTGGGTTTATTTCGAAAAGTATAATATAAAATAAAACACGATCAATTTAATAATAATGTTGTCTTTCTCCCACTTCACATCTCTTCTCTACTGATCCTTCTTACTTCGGGAGAAATCTTATTGGCAGTGATTACAGTCAACCCTGTTTTTGTGCGGTGGATAGGGACCGTATAAAATATATTATATAGAAAATTATATTCAAATAGAAAAAAAGTATTTTTTTTCTTAAGGGTTCCAAAGTTATGTAAGCACTTTGAAAGACGCAATTAACTAATATAATTATATAGTGCAGTGATGGCCAACCTATGAACAGTGGGCCAGATGCTGAGCCAGGAAGCTTTTTTAAATTATCTACTTGTTTATTTGTTTAATTTTTTTTTTTTTAATCGGTTTTTTTTAGAAAAAGTAAAACTCTTTTTGAATAAAAACTACAATAGTTTTTATACCACCTAATAGTATAACAAATCGGAATTATTGATGCTTAATTAATTTAAGAAGGCATAAATTCACGCTTTTCGTTTTTTAGATTCTTGTATTTCTTTCCCCGAATGATAAGATGTAAAAGTTAATATGTTTATGGATGCCGCATCATATGATTGGAGTTAGCGTGCTTTTTCTCATTTAGCTGTTTTTATAAGCTCTCGGTTCTTGTTTATCCACATCACCTCAATATGAGTGACTTGATATAGAGCTTTTATCTGTATGCCCACGTATCAAAGTCTTGATCGGCTTATCTGTTAAGGTCTACATCTCTAAACAAACTCATTCTTGGGATTATCTCAAGTCATTCCTATAAAAAACTTTCTTTGTCTCTGTAATTGTTTTTTTTATCTTCTTATATTAACCATTCTAGTAATAACGTGTTATTGTCAATAACGTAATTCAAAACCTTTGAGTAAATTCTTTTTTAGGTAACTAAATAATTTCCTTCATATTTTTAAAAGGATCCATCACATTCAATAAAACCGGATTTATTATTCAGTTATTGACATATTTAAAATAAAAACGTTCACAAACTATTTTTGTACCATCATCTCTCTTTCCAATTATACTATAGGAATTAACTAACATCACCTACTTCCTAAATATATTCAGGCTTTTACAGAACACGAAAATATTTCCTATTCTCTTTTTGGTCAATTTTTGGTTTTAAACAACACATTACAGGTAAACCCACACTAAAACTAAAATCGGGACCGTGTTATTTGGAGTCGTGTAATTGGAGGAGTGGAGCCGTCCGGCTGTGTACGTATAGCCTGGCACGTGTTGAATACACAGACGCTAGCCAACGTTTGACTGTATGTGAATGCGACCGCGCAATTGGGGGATTTGCGGCGAATATTTTAACTCAGCGCGTAATTCGGGGTAGTGTAATTGGGGGTTCCACTGTATATGGTTTTATTTTTTACGGGGTTTTTCTGATAAAAATTAAAAGGGATAAAAATAAAAAAATATAAAAAAAATATTCCCTCGCGCATAATGATAAAAATGGCTTGTGGGTAAAATATTTGGGGGTGCTGCGGTAGATTAAAAATTAAAAAAAGTATATTTTAAAAGTGACAGTACAGTGATTAGCGAAGAGTAACCCTCCCCCCGCTGCGACCATCCAATACACGACGCTGGTAGTGTTGACAAGCAGACAGCACTCTTGCTCTACGCGGCGTTACACTAAATATAAATTTAATTTCTAAATCTTTTGAATTATTTAATTGTTGAATGTTTCTATTCATCGGGACTTATTGTCATAAAGAAAGAAAATAACAGGATTGAAAAAATATTATCCTTAAAAGGGCTGAAAGACTAAAGCTCGAAATACGACAATCAAGGATTCTTATTTATCTTGAGAATATACATTTGTTTAAATAAAAGAATATTTTGATAGCTTTTGAGAGTTTGAAATCGATTCTAGCTGTGCCGATGGAGTATATTGGATACTCCAAGTCTAAGCAATAAATATTATAAATAATAATTGACCTTTTTTAAATTTATTCCAAAATATCTACCTAATTATGAATCATATCATGAATAACTATTTTTTATTCTTAGAATAATCCATTTAAAAAAATGTCAAGATGTTGATGGTAAATTCATCAATATCTTGATTTACTTGGGGTATCTGAGATACCCCCTTCGGACGACTATAATTTTTTTTGGCACATCTTAACATTTTCACACGATAGTCTTCTGAATTCCCTTATGCAAAAGGCATTTTTATATATGAATATTTGCAGCCATCATGCGAAATGATTAAATATTATTTTATATCGATATTGTTATAACAATTTATTATAGTTTTTCGCGGCGTAGCCGCAAGAGCAGAAACCAGGGCTCTAATGTAATGGAAGTAATGTGTTCCACAACAGCAGGCAACCTCCTCAGCCTCGCTCTCTCCGCATTTCCTCCATATCCACTTTGCTTCCACGCCTTTCCAGAATTATTATTTCATGACAAATACGATTATTCCCCGGGAAAAAACTCGTCTCTTAAACAGGGTATTATGTTACCGGATTCAATGAAATTTAAACGGGAGAAAAGGAGAATTTATTGCGTGTGGATTTTATTCGAGTCTCTCCGAGTGATAAATGAAAAAATATGAAGATGCTGTATCATGTTTAATTTTTTTTATTGTCTGAAGCGGCCCGCATATACAGCCGTGAGATATTTGTGCAAAAATCCACCTCACTTGAAAGGCGGGTAGGGGCCTCAGAGCTCGCGATAAGGCCCTTTAATTTCAAAGTTTACGCCTTTTCTTGACAATTGTCCGCGGGATGCCCTTTTATTGCCGAGGCCAAATTTTAAAATGTAAATTAAATTCTGACTCACTTAGCCGTTTTACAACAAATTGGCCATTAACGCCAGACACTCAGCGGCCATATTGTTTGTGGGATTATGTATTTAAGAAAATATTAACAATTATAAAAACGCAATTAATTTAAATACACATCGTATATTGCAGTGTCTTGGCTTGTTTTTTGTATTTTTGATACGCGATCAAATGTTATACTGTTAAAGGTTAATCGATTTCCTTCAGATTCTCGTATAAATTCGTCTCTTTTTTTAAATTTTCGAGTAGACTGACATAAAAGTTTGCGTTATTTTCTCGCGTAGGGTGTGTTGGGGGTTCTGACACTGGGTGTGGGTGGTGCTCTGTATGAACTGGGGGTCTGAAGGGGATGACCCGAGCGCTAATGACATTTTAAATTAGTGTGCGGATGACGTTCCCCCTATATATCCAAACCCCTCCCCCCTTTCATTCTGACACACTTACATTGTTTTTCATAAAACAAAAATATTTAGCGGATATATTAGCGAGAGAGATAGAGAGAGAGAGAGAGACTTTAGCGAAAAGCGGATGCCTACAATAGAGAGTGGAAAAAAATGATTTATGTAATTTATGCGAATTGTAAAGTATGAAAGCATTAATGATCATTTTTATTTTAATTTTTTTTTTTGGAATTAATTAAATTTTATATAATATTTTTCATAAATATATATCAATGGTATTGCGATCAAATAAAGTGTATCGTTTAAATTATTAATGAAATGAACGACAGTTACGTGTGTCGATGCATAGCGAATGACGCTTTGTGTACCATGTGTGTGTGTGTGTGTATAATTTTTATTTATTTTGTTCGGAAAATGTAATATTTTCGGATTCATTGTGATCGTGGAAATGCATTGTCATACCTCCTTATTCTTCTCGCCGTGAAAGGGACCGTGTCTTTTATTTTTCTGTAGCGAATGCAACGTAGTAGATACCGACAAGAATAGGAGCGAGCGTGAAATATTATACTGAAAAATATTTTCACGTAATAATTTCATAGAATTTTATTCAAATTTGAAAAATAATACATTTTTTTAACAAATTGCATAATTTGTTAAAAAAAAAAGTAAAACTATAACGCTCTCTTCTATAAAGCGACTTGTGCTATAGTCTCTCCTATAGTGCTCTTTTCAAGGGTTGTTTATATATTTTGTCAAATATGTAATAAATTGCCACACAGAAAAAGGGATCAATGCCCTTTGGTTGACAACAAAATATTAGGGGTATGTAACAAAACAACTTTTCTAATACTTTATGTAACTTTTCTTTTACAAAATAATTCCCCATATAATCTATAAACTTCTGCCACCTTTCTTTCAAATCATCCGTGCCTTCTTGTAAAACTCTGCGGGTTTTGACTGAAAATAGTCTCAAAAGGCTGTATTGACCTCTTCTAAGAAATTTTGATCTCTGAAGAAAATGTTCCATAGAATGAAAAAGGTAAAAATCAGATGGTGCGAGTTCCGGCGAGTATTGAGGATGCAACAGGGTGACCCATTCAAGATCCTGAAATTTTTCACACGTCAATTTCGCAACATGAGGTCGCGCGTAAATGCGTGTGGGACCCAAGCACCTTCTTTTTTAATCTTTCCCAACTTCTTTAGGATCCTCTGAGTACTGGACCAGTACCGACCTTTTTCGATAATAGTTTTTTTCAATGGTCAGGCATCGGATTGTTTTCGATTACTTAAATTCAAGGCTGCTTCATCCGCTTGGACAGGTCGTCCTTCGAGGCTCGTTTCCAAACTGAAATCCTTAGATTATTTTTTTTGAACCATCGTTGCCATATGACATCCAATATGTTACCGTAAATCTCGTAAATATCGCTAATAACTTCCTGTTGCTTTCTTTTTTTTTTCAAATGATATTGAAAAGTATAGAACTCCGCAGATGTTGTTCCGACGGACGTCTCTCCCATTATCGTCAGAGGGAATAAAGAAACAGTTTTTTTTTAAAGGAGCTACGAGCAGGTATCCATATACAAGAGAAACTTATAACACGTCCTTACTGCCTAACATACTGAAGGAGACTATTTTAAAGATGGCGCATCGTCAAAACGACATTACTTATGGGTACCTAATACACCACGCACGTGTTGTATTAAGTACACGAACAAATCTATTTAAAATATGTATTGATTTCGTTCCATTCCACTATAATCACAATAAAAACCTAACCCAGATTTTTATATGGGCGCCTAGTCTTCTATATGGCGGGTTTCTATAGCGTGTTCTCGCTTTAGATGAGATTAATGTATATCTTTAATGTATACAAACATCCGTTAGATAAGGAAATTTATTTTTATAAACCTATCCGTGTCGTTGGGGTATTGAGGAAGTTTTGGATTTTTCTACAATCGTACATGTTTAAAAAATCTAAAGAATAAATATTAAAAATAATCTTTGTCTTTTATTGTCTGTAATTGCGAAAGAATAAATTAAAACAACAATATTCGCTTCTGTTGCCAAGGGCGCGATGTTTTTTCTTGCTCACATCTTATAGCATGTGCCTATTGCGAGTGAAACGTATGAGTATCACATGCTACGAGAGCTCAGTCTGTGGCAAAGCATCGCCGAGTGTACGTGTCATCTACGCGTCACATTGATTACTTAATAAATCCAAAATATCGACCAAATTATTAAACATATCATGAAGAACGATTTTTATTCTTGGAATAATCCATTAAAAAAAAATATTCCTCGATCTATAGTTTTCTCGTATAATCCCTCTTTTATATTTGAAGTTCCATGAAATACCTAGTAAATAAAAACATGGAATCCATACAAAATCATAGAATACGTTTTCAGAATTAAAATACCCGGAGCTCTTTGAAAATGTAACGATACGTTGCAAAAAAATATGACATTCATCTCAGTAAATTTCTTTATTTTTGGCGGAATACAAAACCGCGCAAATTGAGAGATTAGTGCATCAAAATGATTAAACGATTTATTCGAGATTAATGGTATTTCTATTAAAATATTTATCGTCTTAAATTGTCTCGTTTTCATACTCTTTCATTTGATTTCAGCTGTTATGAATATTTTATAAATTACCTCTCAAGTACCTAATTTAAAATATACTAAATTTATTACATTTTGCTGAAGTCTTGAAATCTTGAAAGTGCTAACACCTATAATCCTTATTTTATATTGCGTTAAAAATAATATTAAAAAAAAAAACGCTTTGACCGGAATTATTTTCTTTCTCTTTTAAAAATATGGAAAATGATTTATATCTCCAACAGAAGTAATCCCTCTCCACTCTTTGTATCTTTGCAGCGAGAGATCAAGGCCATTCGTTAGGTGTTTTGAAGAAAGTTTTCTTTGCGTTTGTTTTCAGAGCCCTTTCAGCATGATTTGTTTGCGCTATTTTTAAGGTTTGTTCATGAATGATGGATGGGTTGAGTAAAATAATTTCTATATAACTCTGGTTGTAGAATATGTTAATAAAACATTTCGTCGGAGATATTAGGCCCTCGTGAAATTTCGTTGTCTTATACGAATATTTCAATGGCGCTTTATATTGTCCTGTACCTCTTTCACCCTCCGAAGTTTCTTCAGATGGAGTGCGCTCGACTTGAGATAGAGGTAGCACAAACACCCTACTCCAGTTTGTATCAAGCACCAGTCGAATATTTAAAAATAACACGAAATTTGTCGAAAACCTTTGCCACGTCGAATAAAGCATGTAAACAATTCGCATTATCGTTTTATAACCGAAACGCCCCTCTTCGCCATTCATCTATAACACCATCCGCCACTCTCTCTACACGTATACGTATATCTAACAGGATCATATAACCTGTAATGTGCAATTTTTCATTTTTTTTATATCACACCACTCCCTGGCCGAAGATAGTCCTTACCTCAACCATAAAGATGGCCCTAACGACTCTGCCATTGTACCCTTACGCCTTTTGCCCCGGGATTAATAAATCTCCCGTTTATATCTCAATTTCAGCTGGAATATTCCGAACCCTGGATAATATGACATATTGGAGAAAAATATGGACACGTTTGACACGGTTTCCCGGCGCCCCTTCCCCTTTGAAGTTGGATGAATGAATTTAATTTGGATTTTATAACCCCCTACACCGACCCCGATCCCCTCCGCCCCGTCCTCCACCCCTTTGCCAGAAACATGGCCCAGATTTCGGTGGCCATTTTGTAAGGAAATCTTGGCCGAGGGTGTCAGGTCTATTCCCCAAAGCCTCTTTCTCATTATCCGTGTTTCTCTTGCGCTACACATTCTATAGTACAACCTTTCTGATACAATTTTATGCTATTTTTTTCTTCTTTGCCGAAGATTTAATGTAAGCCAGTTGCGTTGATACGGCCTCGTGAGTGAGTTCTATCAATTTCGCTTCAGCTGGAATTCATGCAAAATGCTTTTATTGCAAACATGTGTTTCGGAAATTGGCCATGAATTTACATCTCGATGACTTTTAAAGAATCCTTTAACAAATTAACATAAAAGTGGTCGATCACCATATCCTACCAACCATTTCATTTCCCACTCTCTTTACATCTCTGAACTATTTAATAGTATCTGTTTCAACATCTCTTCGCTTCTATGTTATATATGGCCATACCACAAAAGTTATTCTCTCACGGATCTTGTCTTGGATTTGTGCCGCCTTCAAGCTCTCTCCATCTTTGTATAGGACGTTGACCTTTAGAGTGACACCAGACATTTATCTGAGCTTTCTCTCGAGCCATTCATACAAGCATTTTGAAGCTTTTCTGTGGTTTATAGCAGGAAGCATAAAAAGCATCGTGAGAAAAATGTCACACAAGTCAGTTTTAATTCATTCTGAATTAAATTATGTCAGAATTTACTGTTTCTTAACACTTAAAATTTGCTCTAACACAGTCATTCCCAAAGTGTGAGCCGTGGCTCCCCAGGGTGCCGCGGTATCGTCATAAGGGCGCCGCAAAATATTCAATCAAACAATTCGGAAAATTTGTTGGATTTCCCAATTCTCGAAATTTTTGCGCCATCTTTTTGCCCTCGCTTTTCTCAAGAAGAAAACTTTTTTTGAAAAAAACCTGATGTATTAAGGGACCCGCGGACAAATCTGATGTTTTAAGGGAGCCGTAAACCGAAAAAGATTGGGAACCTCTGTTTTAACACATGTCACTGTAAAAAATAAATGCATTTGATCAAAAAAATAGACAGTAAATTTGATCGCGTTCAGAAGAACTTATAAATAGGCTACCGGCCTATGGTGATCGGGGTCAGGATAGCATATAATTCAGCTTCCAGCTGATTAGGTGTTAAGTTATAATGATATTTTTAGACAGTGATGGCTTGTGGATAAAATATATATCCGGCGCGAGACTACTCCGAATCACAGCACAACACAGCGCTTAGCGACAAGACCCCCCCCCCACCCCGTTGCCACCCCGCATCCAACCAATACACGACCCTGGTAACTCTGACGATCAAACAGCGCTCTTGTTCTACGCAGCGCAACACTAAATATAAATTTATATTAATATATAAAAGACACATATTATTATATAAAAATATATTATTGATACATTGTCTCCACGTGTTTTTGTCATGGGTCTTGGCTTCAACAGAAGAAAATTTTTTCGTGCCTTTGAGGCATTTAGTACATAAGTAGATGCCTTAAGCCATCCACTCACGTGGGACATAATTAACTTGTCTTAAGACGTCTATGGCGTGTAACTGTTTAACCCTATAACCGCAATGAGAATTTTTCAAATACTAAACTAAACTTGAATTTACTTATTAATTTTACGAATAAACTTATTGAGTTTAGATTTTTTTTATAAATTTAATGAACGTATTGTTATTCAAATGATTTTTACTCAAGCCTCTCAACATGTGTCACTTGCGTGTGCAGTGAGTAATTATTTGTCACGCCGATGTGACAATAACGATTAAATGTATAAAGGACACACTAGTTCTACCCGTCTATTTCTTACTATTAATTTTCTAGCTCATCTGCTCGACTAGTAGATATACACTAAATTTATTTAAATCATAAACAAAAGAATAACATTGTGGTATAGGAAATCAAGTAAACTTATGTTTATTATTACTGTCGTGTCATTTACAAAATACAATAATAAAAAAAATCTAATTTTTTTATGGACTTAGTCTTCTATATCATGTTCATATATCAAGAGATTACTGTATATCTTTAATATATATTAAAATATAAAATTATTAAATGAAATTAGGTTTCCCCGTTTATAATATTATATAATCTTAACCAAACGTCATTTAGATAGGAACTATTTTCATAAACCTAGCTAATATCAATAATAATATAATGCATATCAGCAACAATATTTATGTGCGTGCTCGTTCCGCAGACACCAGTGGGTATTTTGGTGTTCAGCCGGAGATTATAGTGTCTTCGATTTGAAATCGAGATATCGCCCTCGAAGGCATT
Source organism: Philopotamus ludificatus (assembly GCA_022495035.1). Taxonomy (NCBI): domain Eukaryota; kingdom Metazoa; phylum Arthropoda; class Insecta; order Trichoptera; family Philopotamidae; genus Philopotamus; species Philopotamus ludificatus. The sequence goes on from JAGXCT010033998.1 coordinate 98,181, forward strand.
CAAAGTGGAGTACCGGCGGTATACGGGCCTCTTTATAGATATCTGGCCGGAACGCCCGGGTACGCCGGTATATTTCAATGGAAATTAATTCAAATTGACTGGCACGGTGTGATTATGCGAGCTGGTCAATTTTAGTGTATCAGAATGTAGGGAGATCTTGGTACCAAAACTTTTTCGTTTTTCTGAGCATACTCGCTGATTCGCTACATTGTGGCTGACCGAGACGAAACCAATCCCTCGATATCAGATGGCGAGTTGTTTGACAACCGCTATAGTATATCGCAGGGATAGAGATGCGGGCGTGGAGGCGGCGTCTTATTGGCAGTGCGCAACGATCTCGGCTTCATGACTCCAAAGATGTCACATCTGGAGTCGAAGCTGAGGACCTGTGGATTCGGTGTGCAAAAATAATTTACAATTTTTATAATGGTAATTTGTCTACGATTTCCGCCAAACGTAGTGGGTAACCAAGCAATTTTTTTGTGACAATGTCATCAAAAATGTTAACCTGTCACAAAAAAATTTTAATACGGTGACTTTAACGTTACATCGAACTAATATACCTCATAGAGTGCAATAAGCATATTATGTTCATTATTGGTAGTACAATATAATAATATACTTAATTCAAGTAATAAATGTTTAGATCTAGTTTTCCAATCTTAATTGTGGTGTAAAGATCGACAATGTCTTGGTACCCGAGATAATTATCATCCTACGCTCGATATATCATTGTATAAAGTATTATATAGCGTCATGGAAAGTAAATAATAATGATAGTGAATCAATGAATGATGTCGAGATCTTGGTGTTTTCCTATTGATAAAATTAGATTTAGTCACTAATTCTTTACAAAGCACTGACTGGCAGGGAGTGTTTGGAGTGCAACGATGTAGACCTCGCAACTCAGGCGTTCTATGACGTGTTTATAGAGTGTTTTGATTCGTGTCTCCGCTTAAACGCACGACTTTAACCGTAAAAGTTTTTCCCAAAATGGTTCTCTAGGAGGCAAATTACCTGGTAGCAAGGAAGCACTCCATCCTACGCAGGCGTGAAACGGTCCGCCAAACCCCAGAGTACCGTGAGGAATTCGTGGCCTCCGGAGAGAGTACCAAGGCGACGGTTTCACTGGGATATCGCGACCACGTGTTGTTATCAGCAGAGCAGCGTCTGATGGAATCTCCAAATTTTTGTGAATTAAGGCAAAGCAATTGACAACTCATACGTCGCTTTCATATTGCTGGTGTTACTTCCACGCTTAACTCAAACAAATTGTCCAGTTCCTTTGCTAGCTACTTCCAGTCAGTATTCGACAACCCCGATACTTCGATATTAGTTTGTCATCCTCTTTTTCGAATGCACCACAGCTAATCATCGACACCGTAGACAAAGCTCAAATGACGTTTGCTTTTGGAAAATTAATTTCGAAACGATCAGCTGGACCCGATCTTATACCTTCTTTCGTTCTAAGCTCAAAGAGATGAACTAACTGGGCTCTTATTGTATTTTCAGCCTATCGATAAAGTCGTCCCAGTTTTGAACTTGGAAGGCTTTTTCCAAAGTCACTCCCATATTTAAAAAAGGAGATAAGTCGAATGTCGCCAATTACAGACCAGTGGCTGTTCTATCCGGACCTGCCAAGTTGTTTGAGATGATTCTGCATAAATACATATTTAACCATATTGAATGTAGAATTATCGACGAGCAACATGGATTTCGGCCTGGACGCTCAACAGTCACGGGCCTTCTTGGTTTTTCAAACTTTGTGTCTAAGTCATTGGACAAGGGGGTTCAAGTCGACGTTATCTACAACGACTTTGAAAAAGCGTTTGATAAAGTCGATCATGCCAGACTCATTCTGAAACTAGACAGTTTCGGGTTATCGGATAATCTCGTACGCTTCTTCTCGAGTTACCTTTCAGAGAGGAAACAATATGTGAAATACGACTCCCAAACGTCGTATACATACAATACACCTTCCGGTATTCCGCAGGGATCAAATTTAGGACCTTTATTATTTATTTTATTTATAAATGATATTCATAGTGTGTCCTTCAATGTAAATTCTCACTTTTTCGCAGACGACTTAAAATGTTCGATCCTGTACTTCAGTGCTGGAAGATGCCCTTTCGTTGCAGCTGGACGTGCCGGATTCTTTGCACGGTTAGTCAATACTAAATCGTCTTCCATTAAGTATGATATCAATGACATTTTCTAGATCAAAAGTTGGGAATAACTCTTTCTAAGCAATCGTCTGTTAAAGATCTGGGTATTTTGTTTGATTCCAAGTTAAAATTTAGTTTACATGTATCGGACGTGTGTATGAGATCGTCAAGAATGTTAGGCTTCGTCTTGAGAAATTCTCACCACATACGTAGCACCTTAGTCATACGAGTGCTATACGATGCATTGGTTCGGAGCTTGCTCGAATCAAGTTCCATTATATGGGCGCCTTATGACGCCTCAGAATTCCTCAGATTAAGAAGATACAGAAGAAATTTCTTGAATCTACTACATGAAGTTAGTTCTACCAAGTTTATACCCCAGCGCATGGGTGCAGGGTTGCCTGGGGTATATAACCCTTAAGAAAAGAAGATCGATTTACTTGGCAAAGCACTTCTTCAAGCTATTGGTTGGCGCAATACATAACCCCCTTGTACTGTGCGAGTTGTCCTTATGGAGCTTACTATCAGACGTTCGCGTGTGCTTTTTCTTCCGCCAAATGTGAGGACGAACTCACTCAAGAACTCTCCGGTAGCCAGGCTATTGCTTTGCTCCAACCATTTGGCCGAATATGTGGATATATTCGATGTCAAAATATAGCCGTTTATTTTTCTCATGTATTATTATATTGTTATGCGTGATTGGCGAATTTACTGGTCATTCTGTAATGCCAATCACGCGATGTCTAAATAAATAAATAAATAAATAAATAAATGTCGTTGGGGTATGTTAAGAACCCAAAGTTTTGGTTACTATAATGACTATTAATAATAATATTTAAATATTATAAATAATCATTGTCCTTTATTGTCTGTATTTATAGCGAAAAAATAAAAAAAAACAACAATATTCGCTTCTTTTGCCAAGGGCGCGATGGTTTTATTGCTCGCATCTTGCACGATGTGCCTATTGCGAGTGAAACGTATGAGTAACACATGCTACGAGAGCTCAGTCTGCGGCGAAGCATCGCCGTGTGTGCGTGTCATGTGTTTATTATTAAATTTATTTTATATATTTCTTAATATACTGTCATTGGAAATCCTGAGGTCGGCGCAAGAACTTTTTAAAGCTCGTTTTGAGTGAAGTTCCATACTCTTAATAAGTGAAAATCAACTCAAAACATCATATTTATTTTTATTATTCATTATTTAAAGTGGCCTTATAACTCTGAGGCGGGTTTTTGGCACCTGGAGAACACTACGCGATCTCCAGCAAAGACACGTTCGTCTCAATCCTGATGTCAGGACTGTGACGGGCGTTGTCCAGGCTTTCCTGGCTCTTCGAATATGGGTTAGGTCACCAGCTATAAGCCCGGGAGTCGAGCTGTCAACAAGGTTAAACAGTTTAAGGTTAGCCTTTAAATTACCGTGGCCAGTCAGGAATTGACTGATTCAGAAGTCTGGGAAGAACCAGCTACCATCGCTCTGATATCGCGAAAGCAGCGATTGGTAGTTCGTCGCATTATTTAGGCCTAATAACTCTGAATAGGGTTCTTTCATGAAGGACACCTCCCGTCTCAATCACGATGTCATGACTGTGACTGGACGTTCTCCAGGTTATCTTGGCTCTTCGAATACGGGTCAGGTCGCCAGCCATAAGCCCGGGAGTCGAGATGTCAACGCGCAGATTGTAACAATAATAATCAGACGAGGCTAAGGCCAATTCGTATTTAATTCATGATCGGGTGCTACGGGCACCTCTTGTAGCACATAACTCACCGAATTGCCCTGGATAGCGGACTGGCTCCTCGTACCTCTGTAGAATCTACGAAACCATGAGTGTGCCTTCATAACCCTCCTTAATTTCACTTGAATAAATTAGGCCATTGCCATCAACTCCATTTAATAAAATGCCTATCTAGGTATAAAAAGCATCTAGTTTTTATATTTGATTAAATTAAATTAAATTAAAAATGATTGTGATTCAAAATAAGAAATCTCTATTTTCTATCATAGGTTCTACAACTTTGATCAGAAATTTCTCAATTTTTAATGCATCTGGGACTTTGTTTCCATCTGCAATGCAACTCTAACATACCGGATTTATGCGATTTATGTTTTCCCCCTGGTACACATACTGTACAATATCTTAAGAAGATCCGCGCGACCCAGATGGTCTTGCGGAGGTGTCTCAAGACAAATGCACCCGGGATTCCGTTCCAGCGTGACCCGGTTGCGTCGCGACGCTAATCTCCGACGCTCAACTTTACGACCGCCACACGAACAGAACTCCAGCCGGAATTGATCAAACAAGACATAACATTTGCATATCAAATCCCCATAATTTCAAACTGCCGGATTTTATGAAGGGATTTCCGTGAGCGGCCAAAGAGATTTCCGCGGATTTAACGGCTTATTCTTATTTCGGCGCAAAAAGCTTTTATTATCAATAAGACAAACTCCGCTTTTCAATTAAAAAAGAACAAACTTATTTTTTTAAGCATCCAAAGTGCCGTATTTCATCGGCGTAATAGTTCACGGAAGAAAATCTTACAAGGAATTAAGTAGTGTACGAAGTTGTTACAAATTTAAAAACAAATTCCCCCCGTCCATTGTAGCGCGAGGTAGTGAGCTTTTAAAGTTGCGCTTGCCAAGATTTATAAGAACAAGAATAACTTTGTACCATTAAACTTTGTTGAAAATTTATCTGGTATTTTTTTTTACTATATAAATTTATATATTTATTATGCCGGTTTCTGATTCTGTGTAAACATCTCGCTCTCTAAGCGTTCTTCGATTATTAAAACGGTGGCACGTGAAGAAATTGCACTTGGATATATTATTGCATCGTTCATTTTATCCGCTTGAATAATTTAAAGATTTTTCCATAAAAGAATATGGAATAGTTAGAGTCTCCATCTGCGCAATGGCCTCAACAGGTACCTCTGCACACTCCGATATGCAGCAACCGAATCCCGCATTATATATTATTCAGTGCACAGATTTGGCATTGTTGCTCCTTTAGCCGGCTTCAGACTGGAAGTAATGCGTCATATTCACCTCCATGAAAGTGCACATAATTTTTGCCGTAGATATTTTCACTCCCCGGTGAAAACGCCGTGTTTGCCCAGTCGTGAAAATGACACGTGGCACATCAACAGATTTATATTAGGCGGACCTGAAAGAAATCGCGCATTTTATTTTAATTTAATGTAATAAAATATAATTTTCATTTCATTTTCAATTTCGTTTTCCATCTTCCTTAGAATTTTTTAACTGCTTTGATAAAAACTATTAGGTTTTGAATCGAAATTTTCGCAAATGAATCGAGGAGAGACGAATATTTGTTATATTTAGAAAACGTTTTACTTTAAAAGTGTCCTAGGAATATTAAAGGTCTGGCAGACCTCAGTTTAACTTATTCTTACTCTATGAAAACGTCCATTATCGTAATGAAGAATTCATCAGCGGCTCGAAAACAACCACGTCGACCGAATGGGGGGGGGTATCTCAGATACCCCAAACAATTTAAGCCAAGATATTTTTAAATTCTTCATCAATATCTTTTAATATATATTTTTTTTAAATTAATTATTCCAATTATAAATATAGATATTCATGATATGCCTCATAATTTAGTCAATATTTTGGATTTTTGAATAACCAATATGATGTCTCGCTACAGAATGAACTCTCGCAGCATGTGTAACGCGCACGTTTCACTTGCACTCGGCACATTGTACCGTATGCGAGCTAGAAAAAATAATCCCTCCCGAGACAAAGCAGCGAATATTGTTGTTTTTATTTTTTTTTTCGCAATTGCAGGCAATTAGAAGACAATGATTATTTATTATATTTATTTATTAGACTTTTTTTACACAGATTAAAAAAAATGTGATATGTAGGATTTATATTAAAAGAGTTATTCGAGAAAAATCACAAACTTCGGGTTCCCAATATATCCAGTAATTGTTTAACCCGTTTTCAATTATTCTTAATGAGTTATTCCTCTTAAATCCCACCAAAAACCCAAGAAACCTAAGCTTAAGGGTCAAAACGGGAGCTTATTTCGAAGAAAGCCATTGCTTTCTTCAACTTATGGTATCATAAATAATCCATTTCCCATCTCCGGGTACAATTTATTCATTTTATCATTGCGTGGCATATGTGACTGTACAGAGGACCTTGCAGATTCGGAACTTTGGGATTTTTCCGCAATGGTTAATCTAGAATCCGACTCCACCTGGGATCTCAATATTTCATCATTAAATTTAGAAAGTAGTCCAGATTCAGGTGCATCTTTTAGATTTCTATTTTCTGTTTGAACCTTAGAAACTTCAATCGACATTTCTCGCGAATCGACATTTTACCCTCAACAATAATATACATTTTATTACTCATAAATAATGCTAAACTATAGTTCTAAGCAGAATAAACTCTGACTTAATTTCTTCACCGTGTCTGGACACAAACTGCACTCAAACATTATATTTCTTTCAGGCACTCCTAATATTTACTGTATATATTTTTTTATTATTATTTAAGATTACTTTTTATCCGTAATCGAATTTCTGTCTATTGTATAATTTTCCCATTTTCCGCATTCTTTTTGAACATTTTTAAACAATATTGCGAACAGATTCAATATTACCGCAGACTATCTCCGCTCTAGTGTAAATAACGCGCGGATTTTCCTACATTTTCCCGGGGAAAATTGTCATATGAATATGTAGATGTGCAGCGGTGGAAAAAAATTGAACACTCCCGATTGTCGTGTTAACTGAGCGAGGAGAGATTTTCCCGGGTGTGAAAATGGAATACGTATTTCAAAAAAAAACACACACACATAATAAAATGCGAATATGAAAATATCACATTATTTATAAAATTCGTGAAAAATAAATTGCGAAAGCTATCATTTATTTATTGTGAATTTTAGGGACGCTATTGTATTTGGTGAATTTTCCGTGTTTCTCATTTTGGTTGGGCAGCCGGTTCATAATAAATATAAAATCTGTCAGACACGGTCATTTCCCCCGTCGTTTCCGGGACAATATTGTCAGGTTCGATATATACAAATTGTACACCGTCGGCCAAAAGGTTCGGTATTAATAAATCGCGGCAGTGAACCCCGGGTCCCGAATTACTGCAATACCCCCTTTCTTATTACTTGTAATCCTTTTCGATACTTCCAAATCGGCCGTAAGTCGTGCGGACCTCGACGGATGTCCAAAAAAAAAAAGAGAAAAAATCCTAGGCCCAATCCAATTGTGGATGTTTACAGCGTCCGGGTGTATTGGTCGTGTGGTGTAAGCCTTTTTTTCTATCCCGGTGTAATCCGCTTTCGTATAAAGTGTTCGTAATATAGAGCCATTGTAGAGACGAGACCCCACTAAAGATTTTATACTTGTCCTCTAGCCGGAGCGAGGGGAGGGGCAGATTTCGGGGGGGGGGAGGTGTCCCGGGTCCCCGGGTTCGCCGGGTTCTTGGCCCCCGCAATATGTCGGCGAGGACGAAACCCTTTCGATCCCCGTCGCCGATAAATAAACTGGAGAGATCCTCGAATGGATATCAGAGTTATTCATGATGATGAATAATCACATTTCTTCGTTTAATGCTCGCAGATAATATCGGTATTAGGTATAAGAAGGGGCGGTGTATTTAAACATGGCCCTTGCAATAGGTTGGGATGGGGTGAAACGTGCCGCGGGTGAAAAGTGCCATCAATTCCTTTGAGGAATCTCTTAAAAGTTGACCATGTGTATTCAACACAAAACTCACAAACAGATGCAATACATGACATAAGGAAAAAATGCAGTATTTTTTTTTCGACATAATCAAAGAATCTTTAACCGTTTAGACGCCACGGTGTGCAGGCACGCGAAACCGGCTAACAAACAGCGTCACGGCAAACGCTACTACGAATTTATTTATGAATAAATATAATATTTTTAAATGAAAATTAATGGAGAGACATCATTTGAAGGCAATGTGATTGTTAGAAAGTCGATGTGTTTGGCCGTTTCATTTTATTTGAAGTTTATACGGCGTACAGTAAAAATCCATAAAATTGGCTTGGCGATTAAAGGGTTAATTGATTAAAATCAAATCATAATCTTTAAAATCCCGTTAAACGTGATTTTACCATGTTATTATTTCATTTATTTTAATACGTTAACTAATAATATATTTTTTAAAAAATACTTAATTTTAATTTTTAATTTAATTATCTGTATAACAACAACTCTTAAAGATGGAATTTTGTGTCTTTTTTTAAGAATTAACTATGGTTAACTCTGAAAAGTGTCAGTTATTTATTTTTAGGGGCAGGTTCTTTTTTTAATTTTATGAGAAGAACAGATAAAATGATGCTGATACTACACCTGATCCTTGTACAATATATATAGTTTCACGGATACGTGCTGTAATTTTAAACAGCATTACTCAAAGATCAGTTCAATCAAAAGAATGTTTTTCTTCTAATAAACTCAAAAACTTACATACAAATCTTTAATAATACATATTATTCATTCATCATCACTTTCACTTATAATCGTAATTATTCGACTATTATTCAGGGTCGGTTTCAGGATACTTTAAGCCTCAAAATTATGTAATAAGCGAGTACACATTTTAAGTGTGCAAATTTAAATATATTTCAGAAAAATAAATCAGTATGACATGCCCTCTTGATATTTATATAATAAAATTTTATAATTAATCAGTTAATCCCAAACCTTCCCTAATTGTTTTTACGCTAAAACATGTATTTTTTTTCTATATACGCTTTCAGAAAAATTAATCACGATCGGTTCGTTAGGTTTTTTTAATCCACGAATGGGATTAAGAAAATTATGAATTTTTCTCATTTATGTATAAAAATCTGTATTATTCGGGGTTGAAATTACGGTTCTAAATATACTGAAACCCGTTTTTTTACATTTTTGAAGGAACTGGGAAAAAAACGTAATTAACGGGAAAACTTAAATATTTAATTGTTTAACTTAATTTGTAAAAGCGTGTATTTGATTTGTAAAAGGATACATTTGATTTGTAAAAGGATGCATTTGATTTGCAAAGGATGCATTTGATTTGCAAAGGGTGTATTTGACGTAAAAAAACTGTATCAGTTCCTTCAAAAATGTAAAAAACGGGTTCCACTGTATTTATGTAGTACCCCGAATTTAAATTTTCCCGCTAATTACGTTTTTTTTACCATGTCCTTCAAAAATGTACAAAACGGGTTCCACTGTATTTAGTATCCCGAATTTAAGTTTTCCCGCCATTCAGAAAGTGATTGTTTAAATTTCTATATTGTTAAAAAAAAACGCAATTAGCTAGCGGTAAAACGTACATTCAGGATTAGAATCGCGGTATTAAATACAGTGAAACCCGTTTTTTACGTTTTTAATGGAACTGATAAAAAAATCATAATTAGCGGGAAAACTTAAATACGGGGTACTAAATACAGTGGAATCCGTTTTTTACGTTTTCGAAGAAACTAATAAAAATATATATATATATGTATTGAAAAATATTTAATTGTTTAACCTAATATGTAAAAAGGTGCATTTGATTTGCAAAATGATGCATTTGATTTGCAAAAGGGTGTATTTGACGTAAAAAAACTGTATTCTAAAACATTCTGAAATCAAATCATTTAATTGTATTGTTAAATCTGTTAGAAATCATAAATCTACAATACTGGAATAAGTTGGAAATCTCGGACCATAAGTTGAGCCCCAAATGGCCCGCAGGCCACCATTTGGACTTGTCTGAAATAAAGGGTAAAAAAATACAGGGCTAATGAGTCTCTTAGACTTACATTCCCCCTGACCAGTGTTATAAAGAATTCCTAGAATTCATTTCGCTATTTAACCTATCCAAATACTATCGTAGCTCAGTTATTAATATGTCACCTACAAGCCATCATCATCATCATCATTTGCCAGCCACAAGGCTCTGACTCGCTAAGGGCATGGGCCTTACCAAACTCTCGCATGGTAGTTGAGGCCAAAGAAACCCGAGTCTCACACGTGACGTGAGAGCTCCCCTTTCGTGTCCATACCGCGGGGACCCGGCCGTCTTGATATGCGGTTTTTTGCAAAGAGTTTCCCTCTCTTGGCCATTGCTGACATTGGATGTACGTCTTCTACCTTGTTGGTATCGGATTTTACCCTCTCGACTGTATCCAGGCAAGTAGAAGAGGGTTTGTCTCGGTATTCGTTTGTTCTCTTCTCTAAGGCGTTATCTGCTTATAACGAGTCACGAATGACAAGTAGCGAGCGACCACACACACACACTCCTATATAGATATACACAGGCATACATATGCACATCTACCCAGAACGAGTCTCAAGTAGCCGGTCGCAAAGTGATTATTAGCCCTGTCGCGCAATAGCAATCCTTTCATCATGAGAAAGACCTCTCCTAGAAAGAAGGAAGAGGAGCGAAAGTATCGAGAATAGACCGATTATTGGTCAACAGATTAGGGTTTTCCTTCCCAGGGTATTATAGCACTAGTTATATATAGTCCTTTCTTTATCATATGTAACATTTATTGTTGAAAACATTTACTGATTCAAAGATTGGATTAATGGCGACATTTTTAAACCTTCAACATGTCATGTATCGTGTTTTACGAAGGACTTGTTACATACATTTGTTTTTTTGCCTTTATTAATACCATGTAAGGTACCTGTAATAGAACGAGTTGTAAATATTATCGTTACAATAATATTACCCCATATCTCTATCCCGCAATCATTTATCACCCCTCGATGGAATCGGAATCTGCGGTCTTCGAAAAATTTCAACCCCGTTAAAAATTCATATGCGGTAATTTATTTCTCCATTTTTCTCCATAAAAAATAACACAAAAATGGATGTTGCGTATCAGCGGAGTGGCGGACGGGGATGGGGGTTGTATCGGGCCACGCCAAGGAATGCTGCCAGAGCGCCCGGGGGCCATGGGGGGCGAAGCGACCTCATTCCTCATGCACAGGTGCGCTGTCTGGGGGGAATGTGTTGCGCCATTTCTGGTCACTTAAAACGCCATCTTTTGAATTTTGCAAGAAAATTATGTATTACGTAATGTCGGGAAAGATTCCTCGAGACAGGGCCTATTACCGAGCGTGCCGAGCCGGGCAAATTGCGGAATTAAGTGAATGAATTTTTTAAGGAAACTTTCTCCGGAGATTTTTCTTATTTTTTTTTTGCTCTTCTTTGCACCCGAGGCATTATATCCGATCAAATATGTAGCCGGGAAATGCGCGGTGTATTGAAAATAAATTAGGAGGTTTCGCTATCAATCGCTCGGGAACCTCGATTATGGTGCTTTTAAAGCTATTGAGAAAGCATCTTAAAGCGCTAGAAGCTAATATGCATAGAAAACGACGTAATTACGCAACCACACTTCCAATACCTTTCGACATCTTTCTGACAGAAGCATGATTCCACGCTCATAAAATTGTTGCTAGCAAAAAACTGAACCAGATGATTTTTGACCTCCACATTTGAAGTAAAGGTTTTACCGTCTAAAAACCGGAACAAATAATAATCCGAAGGTGCCAGATCTGAAGAATATGGTGGTTGTGGCAGTATATACCATCCAAGCTGTAAAAGCTTTTGGCGAGTTAACAGACTTGTATGAGGTCTTGCATTATCTTGGGGAAACACTAAACCTTTTCTATTGATCAATTCTAACCTTTTCTGTTTAATTGAGTCATTCAATTAGTCCAGCTGATGACAGTACACTTCAGAATTGATCGTTGTGTTGTCCGGTAGAAGCTAAAAAACGATTCCTTTGAAATCCCACCAAACAGATAGCATCACTTTTTTTGATGAATATTGCCTTTGTGCCGGTTCATCTTTTTTACTCCATGATCTCTTGCGTTTAATATTGTTGTAGACAACCCATTTCTCGTCCCCAATAATGATGTGCTTCAAAAATGAATCATTTTCTTGAGGTTTAAGAGGCAAATCACAGACGTCAACGCGACGTCACAAATTTGAACCAACTGAGGAACCCATATGTTGAGCCTTGAGATTAAACCTAGGCGTTTCAAATGATCATGAATGGTCGAATTCGATCAATTTAATCTCTCAGCAATCTCACAAGATGTTATTCGCCGGTTTGCATCAATTTATTGTATCTTTAACTACTTTAAATGGCCTTCCAGAACGTGGTGCATCTTCAACATCAGAATTTACTTATCGAAATTCTGTCAATACATCTTCTCCATACACATCGAATAATTGTTTTCTTGCTTGAGCAGCATTTTTACTTTTTCGATAGTAAAAAGTAAAATATGCCGTAAATGCTGCTTTTCACTTTCCATATTTTAAAGGGTGCCAACCAAAAACTACTGCGTAGAATTAATCGAGCATTTTCACAAGCAAGCCTTGCTATATCAGCTGTCAAAATATATAATGTTAATGCGGTTTAAGTGTGAATTTGCTAGTGAAAAAATACAATTAAGTCCTCTGAAAAAACGAAATGACTTTCCGAACAACCCCTTAGTTTATGATATATAATCTAAATGTTAAAAAAATATTTTTCATTTCGTAATTATTATCCTATTAATATACCAGATAATTTAAAACATGTAAATAGTAATTATGTTATTGAGATAAGTGAGTTATTCCATTTTTAAAATTAATCATTGTAATTAGTATACATATTTAAAGCTATAACGTGATTAACGATTTAGTTTCGTAATGGCTCGTAAACCGTTTTTATGAGATAATTGATAGTTTCAGAAAGTAGTCATTATTCATTCATCAGGCTCGATTGTGATTAATTATGACAATTGTTATATAATGATTTTTTTTTTATTTATTAAATAAGGTCTATCTGAGATATTTTTCGATCAACAGGCAATATTTTTCATAGAATAATATTGTTTCTACATATTATAAAGTATTTAAACAATAAAAAATGGGGTATTATTTTTTTGTAGCTGTCATCACGTTATTAATAATTTACCCAAGTCCCTCTATGGCCGATATATCGGCTTTTATGCTGGGCTTAGAGGTTAGTATTGCTACCTGACTCTTTAAAAGCCATTGATTTTTGTACTCTTGATCAGAGTACGCATTTTTTATCTCCAGATATCTAGTTAAGCCAAAATTGTGTTTGGCATTCCATTTCCAAAGGATGTTAAAATGCATTTATTCGATCGCCTAGATTATCTTTAATTAACTTATGCGGTATCCATTTATTCCCTGCTTCAACACCTTACCGATTTTTTAAGATGCTATTGAAAACTAAACCATGGTTATCCGAATTTTTTTGAACTTTTTAATAGATAAAGCTAGATTACTTATTTATGGCATGGTGCACTTTAATAGGTCTTCAACTTTTGGGATTCCAAAGCGCCATTCACCCTTATAAGGATTCGATAAAGATTCTAAAGATGCACGGGGAATGAGTTTCTCACACTAATACTCACCACAGTGTCAAATCACGACACTGGTTAATTTATTATTGGGTCTAACGGAAAGTTCTGTCAAGATCTTATTAGAGGAAAATCCTTTTTTGACAACATCGGAGATTGCAGAAAGGCTTGATTTAGCTCAACAAACCATTTCGGACCATATTTAGAAACTAGAACTGATGTGGATATATTCAAGACGGGTTCCACATGAGTTAAGTTAGAAATATTTGAAGGATCGAGTCATCATATGCACATCTTTGCTTGCACGAAACAAAATCGAACCCTTCTTTGACCAGATGATATCTGGGGATGAAGAGTAGATTACCTATGAAAAAATCGTATAAGATGAAGATGATATTTTAGATCCGGAAAATCTGCCTCCCTCACCTCTTAACCGAAAAGCAAAATTCAGAGAGGAACTGTCAGCATTTAGATAATTTAAAAACAGCACTCCAAGAAAAGAGTCCGGCGATGTTCAATAGGAAGGATATCATATTGCTCCATGATAATGCTAGGCCACGTACTGCTTTAGTGACTCGTCAGAAACTCGCAGAGCTAGGCTGGGAAATTCTGTTGTATCCACCATACTCCTTAGACCTAGCAGTCTCCGATTATCACATGTTTCTGTCCTCACAATCGAAGAGGACATATTATTTATTTTTAATTAGTTATTCAACGCAGGATATCTGGCATTAAATTAATTAATTCGAACTCGGCAAACTACCTGAATAAATATTTTTTTATAAAACATGCGGAGATTATAAATCACAATTCATGTTAGGTCATTGAAAAAACATGACACACGAAACCCCGAAAACGGTCAACGAAAAAACGTAAATTTTCTTGCATACTCCTAATATGTTTTATAGTTTTATATTAAAATTACACGTCGATTATTTAATTCCGTTTAATGTAGAGCCGAATTAATAAAGTAAATCTTGCATAGTATAATATTTTATGTAAATAATAGCGTGAGGATGCTACAGAGGCTGTTGGCATGGGCCTTACCAAACTCTCGCATGGTAGTCGAGGCCAAAGGAACCTGAGTCTCAAACGTGACGTGAGGGCTCTCTTTTAGTGTCCATACCGCGGGGACCCGAGCCGTCTTGGTATGCGGTTTTTTGTAAAGAGTTTCCCTCTCTTGGCCATTGCTGGCATTGGACGTACGTCTTCTACCATGTTGGTATCGGATTTTACCCTCTCGACTGTGTCCAGGCAAGTAGAAGTTTGCCTCGGTATTCGTTTGTTCTCTTCTCTGGTACGTTATCCTGTATAACGAGTCACAGCGAGTGACAAGTAGCGAGCGACCACACACACACACCTATATGAATATACACGGGCATACATATGCACATCGGCCAAAACAGGTCTCAAGTAGGCGGTCACCAAAGTGATTATTAGCCCTGTCGCACAATAGCAATCAGCACATCTGTGGGAAAGACCTCTCCTAGAAAGAAGGAAGAGGAGCGAAAGTATCGAGACTAATAAAGACTTAACAGATTAGGGTTTTCCTTCCCATGGTATACTGGCACTGTGATGAGTAATCCCTTAACCAGATTTATTTATGCACACAAGGATATGTGTACACTCAACATGTACATATTTTTGCAATTTTTTGTTGTTGGGTATTTATCAATAATAAGTTCATTTGGGCCCCGAGTCAACTCTATGCAGGGTTATGTTTACTGTAATATAAAAAAAAATGTAATGAGATGTTGTGGCCATCAATTTTGTGGTATGGTAGATGGTTATTATTTCATTTCTACAGTAAACTCTTAATATGTATTATAGTTTTATGTTAAAATACGTCCATTATTTAATTCCGTTTAATGTAAGAGCCGAATTAATAAATAAATCCTGCATAGTATAATATTTTATGTAAATAATAGCGTGAGGATGCTACAGAGGCTGTTGAAATTATTCACGAGGCAAACTGCATTTGATACAGGGATAAGAGTTGACAAACGGCTGGCAAGTTGGGCCCTCAGTTGGCCTTTGCGAGTCTGGTCTCGCCCGCGGAACACTTAGGGAATTACTGATGGTCGGCACGTGTCGACGCCGCGCTCTGTCTTCGTTTGCAAAACTATGCTGGACCCCATCCTCCCAGGAGCCTCTGTCTCCCCCCAGGGACTCCTTGCGGGGGTGCGCTGTTTTTCATAGAAATTATTTCACGCGCCTCTCCCGCGGAATACACAATTTTGAAGCAGTGGTTCAAGCTATGCCGAATTTTGCGCCTACTAGCCAATTTCGCCGCTTGTAAATTCTGCAAGAATCTCTTGAATTCCGTCATGAACTTGTAATTCACCGACGACTCTGAAATAGCATGCATATTAAAAAAAAATGTAATTTTGTGTGTATTTTGCGACATTAATATGAATTTTCATTGTTTCAGGTAAGTCTGCGCATCATGTTTGATCATTATTTATGAAGTATCAGGTAAACTTGTGATTTAATATTATATCTGTATCAAATTGTGCAATTTATCTTAGTTATCTTTGCGATATATGGCTAATTGACGCGGTAATGCTGCTCACGTATTGCGGAATCCTCCGACGCCGCATCCATCTCTCCGAGAAGAGCTCAACTGGTACGCGTATCGATTTCCAAATCGTTCCAATTACAATCGATCGCCATTTTATCATACTTGATAATTTATTATGGAACTTTTGGAATATTTTACGCTTCACTCTTGTGTACATTTTTTTTTTAACAAAGAAATCGATTTACGAAAGCTCTTTCACCCATTAACACAGAGCGGAGCGCGCGTTAATGCGAAAAGTCTGCGCCAAGCACTTATTTTTTTTTCCTTTGCCCGCGGAACATTTTTCAGCATCTTCTTCGTCTGCTGCTTTCAACGAGCAATCAAAATGTATCGCGGTGAAATTTATATGTATAGAAATATTAATATTAAGGGCGACATGCCGCAGAGCATGTTACGATTTCGTAATTTTGTTTGTTTTCCTAACGTGTATGAAATTTTATTTTGGCCCGCATCTGCTCCGCTCCTGATTGCGGCTTAGTTGTGATATATGTGATCGGAATCCTTGTTGGCCAGTCGAGGATTTCAGGAAAATTGCTACTGATTTTAAATAACATACTCATTGGAAAACTTTAATTTGCTCGGTCAACGTAATCCGTAGCAGATTAATCAACTTAAATTATTAATTATATATTAATTAGAGTACATTCTAAATAAATAAAAGAAAACTAACTACTTTAAAGAATACTTACCCAACATATTTAATATGTAAACTTTCTGAAAAATATGTTTTTTTTTTAATCGAGATTTAATATTATTTGTAATATTTATTTGCCTTTTTACGATACTTAATTGTTTAATTGGTCCAGAGTGGATCAAGTCAATTAATCCGGGACCTGGACGTGTGCGAGAGCTTTTGCATAGAAAACCTAATCTAATTTGATTCAATCATCTAATTTTTCATTAACAAATATGACAAACTAGATCAAATTAAATTCGAAAAATATCTACGTGGGCACTGATAGGTGAAAAAATTTTACGGGATTCTTTTAGAACTAAACCTCCTGATTGTATTCAGCATAAAATATCAAGCTTTACAAGGCCCCGTTAATTGTTTATGGTAAAACCTCCTCATTTTTAAAGAAATCTAGGCTGAAAACTCTTTTAGCTGTTTTAACACATCTAAATGGATTATTCTAAGAATAAAAATGGTTATTGGTGAGATGCTTCATAATTATGATGCTTAAATGGCAATGCTTTCGACGTTGTCTCGTCGCAGACTAAGCTCTCGCAGCATGTGTCACTCGCACTGGATGCGAGCGAGAAAAAACATCGCACCCGTGCCAACAGGAGCGAATATTGTTTTTTTTTTGTCCACAATTGTAGACAATTAAGGACAATGATTATTTATAATACTTATTCTTTAGACTTTTTTGACAAATACAAAAAGTTAGTATGATGAAGGATTTATATTAAAAGAATTATTCGAGAAAAATCAAAAACTTTTAGTCCCCAATCCATCGGCACGGCTAGAAAAAAATCAGGTTTGTCAGAAAGTTGTTGTTATATAGTCGTGTATTAAAATGGAATAGGGTTACAATTGGTACAACCAAGGCTATCAAGTATCTTGGTGTATCTACGGGAATCTCCGCTGATGATCTATTTAATTCTTTCAAAGCGGGTTAATAGATTCTTTATCACCTTATCGCTAGGATTATTATTGTATTTTAAATAATACAAATCCCTAATGATTTTTATTCATACGTTGGCATTCTGACTGATTAGACTCTAAAACGTGTAACTCTAAAACTTAATACTGATTAGACTCTAAAACGTGTAAAAGATGATAATAAAAAAATTAAAAATGAACAATTTATGACTTTTTAAAACCTCAGTATTCAACTTTTGTTTAGTGTTAGATACCCGTTGAACGTTTTTTTATACCCCAATTTACGTCTGAAATATTTAAAAACTTTATTAATTTGAACTAAAAGAGAATATAAGTATAACTTTTTATGAAAAAAAAACAATTTGCGTGATTTTCCTAAGTAATAATATTTTATTTGCAAACTATGTTTTCCTCTGTTAAAAAAAATGTATTTTATATTTGGTCTTCATATATATTCGATCCTCCTATTTAGTTCAGAAGCGCCTAGATCCTCCTGTGCATGGTATCTACACATTAATTGAAGGACTCTTGTGGGATCCTAGTCCATCTTACAGTTGAAAACGTCATTAACCTGTTTTTCCCGCTGAGTTTTCAGGATTTTTGGTGCATATCTATATGTAATACATTCCAAACGCTTACGATTTGGTTCATAGCTGAGGATTGTCAAGGCCAAGGTAAAATATTGAGACTTTGATAGGCTCTCTAGGTAGTTGTTTTACGCGACTTATGGCGAAAGGCTTCATCTTTCAAAAAGCGTGTATTTTTTATCAATTGTATTGTCAAACAATCGCATTAATCTATCTTCTAAAACATAAATATTCTTCGGAATTTATAATTCTATTACAAAATATTAATTCTGATCTACACCCATGCCAAATTGCCCCCATATCATCAAACCATTTATTTACTAATTATCTTCTAATTGGTCTGCAGAACGCCTTCTCGTCCAAATTCGTCCACTCTCACTAAATATACGGTCTTAGTTTTTAACAGTTGAGTCCAATGGATCGGTGGTGTTTCTAGAACTTAGCCAATATAGGGTTTTTTTCTGAAGCCTAACACTATAAATTGCATTGTTCTTTTGAAGAGATTCATCATCTGTGCGACCTTATTTTTTTTGAGTCATCAACCACTGTGCTTACCACCTATCTTTGTTTTTCTATCTGAGGGTTCAAGTCTACCTGTCCATAGAGAAACAAACGTTCTGGGCAATCATTATATTTACAGTCGATAATTGGATGTTTAATTTGAGAGCAATATCGTATTGGATAATCTTCAATATCAAGCGGTCCTGGTATTCAGGATCTTTCGGAAATGCAACTGGTTATTAATTCTAACTTTACAAGAGTCCTGGATACATAAAGCAATAAATCTGAGACATGCAATATTAGAATGGAACCCATTATATACCAATAAAGTCACAGAACCCATTGGTTTTAGCCAGTCTATTTACTTCTGACACCCTTATGTATATGTCACTGGATAAGGAGGTCCAGGTCGACGTTAGTTATAACGTCTTCAAAAAGGCGTTTGATAAGGTCGACCACACTAGACTCATTTCTAAATTAAATAGTTTTGGATTTTCAGACAATCTCGTACAATTTTTCTCTACTTATTTAAAGGAAAGGAAACAGTACAGGATACATGACTCCCTAGCGTCATGTGTCTACGATGCAACTTCTGGAAACCCACTGGGTTCTAATTTGGGACCATTATTATTCCTTTCTTATAATATCTCAATCTTTGCAGATGACTTAAAACTTTTTAAATCAGTTTCTTCAATAGATGATGCCCTTTCGCTGCAGCTGAATATCAATTATTTGCTTGAATGGGCATATACTAATTGTCGGAAAATGTCAGGAAATGACATTTTTCACATTCATTGGGAATTCTGTTCGACTCTAAATTTAGATGTAATTCACATGTATACGAGGTATGTAAATGAGCATCAAGAATGTTGGTCTTTGTCTTGAGAAATTCTCATTACATACATAGCAGCTTAGTAATAAGATTGCTATACGATACATTGGTTCGGAGCTTGCTTAAATCAGGATCTATCGTCTGGGAAATCCAGAAGAAATTCTTAAGATATCTCTACTTGAGGGGAATTTGGATTTTACGCGAGCGTAAACCCCAGTGCATGGATTGAGGATTGCCTGGGGTATGTAGCTCTCGGGAAAGGAAGGTCAATATACTTAGCAAAGCTGTTGGTTGATGCAGTACATAGCCCTCTTGTACTGTGCGAGTTGCCCTTATGAGCGCCACCTCACTACCATCGAGCTCGTTCGCCTGTGCTTTTTCTTCCGCCAAATGTGAGGACAGGTGCTCTCGGAAACTCTCCGGTAACCAAAGCTATTACTCTCTTCAACCACTTGGCTAATCATGTTGATATTTTCAATGTAAAGTATCGCCATTTTGTTGATTTCTTATAACAGAGCTATATATAGATACGACTAAAGAAGAATTTATGAATTCGTTTTTATTGTGTGATTCGAAAAATAGATTCATTTATGTGAAATTCTTATCTTTTGTCGACTCTCAAAATTAAGCTGGGAATTAAACTCGTTAAACATCTCTCAAAGTAGTATTGACATTAACGTTTTAAAGTTACCTCCAGAAATATATATATATCCACCTGGCCAATCCTGTTTATTCTTCCCAGCGGGGTGCTAAAACCGACCCCCCCTCGTTACACACAAACTAATTATGGACAATATTTACTTTTAATCCAACTTTAGACAGTTGATGACTAATTCCGAAGTCGCACGTGAACAACGGAGTCGTGACGTCACGAGTTGATTTAATTAGCCGCCGAAGTGCATGTACATCGAGTTTGGCACTCGATCGGCTGTGCAATAATTGGTTTGATGCATCAAAGTGGTGTCATCCGCAAGTGGACTCTGCATCATTCGGCTGATTGATTTTGACAGACTGTCGGCGGATCGAGTGCTCTCCGTTTATATGTTCCGATGGGGGTTCGCTGGCCCATTAAAATTGATGGTATCGTTGAGGGATTTGTCCCTCAAGCGGCCTAACGAACGCCGCTCGAAATGCGATAATCGTCGCGCGTCCAGTTTATTTATTTCAATCTGCGTTGATTGGGTCCAGCAGCTAGATGCACAGGTGAGCACATCTCTACTAATTGGCGTTCCATTGATTCGAATTATCGTATAATTGAATGGCAAGTACGTAGGATCGTTTCGCGATCGAATGATTTCAGACAACATCGCCAAAATTGGTTTCGCCATGACACATCGCCGACATCTCAATTTTCGGTGATTACGTGGCCCGTGAAATGCCCCCTGCTCCAACCCTATCCTCTCCCTCTCGACTCCCCATTTCTCCCCCTTCCCACTTCCCCGCACTACCTCCACTCGATACAAGCGGCGATGATTTATGAAGTGTAGTGGCTGTGACGTGTGCTTATGAGGGGACCGGCATCGGTGTCTGTGTTAGTATCGATGCTTATCGTGCTGTAATTATCGATTCTTTCAAACTCGATGCGAATAATGCTTTAAACCAGGGGTGAGCAACCCGCGGTCCGAGGGCCGCATGCGGCCCGCCACACTTTCTCGTGCGACCCTTCAAAGATTTTACATATTTAATTTTAAAAATACCTACTGTGTCCCGCAGCCTCATTGTACCCTAGACATAATCATAATATTTTTATATCCACATACAGTAAAACCCCGTTTTTACGTTTTTGAAGCGACCGATAAAAAAACATAATTAAAGGTAAAACGTAGCTTGGTACATATTTTTGTACTTTTTAATAATTCGTCTTGTACATTTTCAATGAAAAAATAATGTTTTCAGTAAAATAGCTTACCTCGTTGACATTTGAGGCACCGAGGTTTTTGTGCTTTTCCAATTACTAACGGGGAAAATTTCTCACTACCATCTGAACTTGTAATCAAAGAACAGTTAGCCTGTTTTTACTTAATTTGTCTCCATGACAAGTTTTATCCTTAAAGACGAATGTCTTCGAGATAAGAACATTGAAGAACAGTCCTGTTTCATCGGTATTCAAAATATCTCTTTGAGCATAGTCTGCAATTACAGTAGAAACGTCCGTCTGCTTCGAATCTTCAGCGAGTGCCCCTTCTTGAAACGATCTATCCGGTTATTTGATGCAGTAAATCCTTCGATATGTGAAGGACCTTATCTTGAATTAATGAACCGTTCTGTATCCTAATATTCATATAAACGTCGCGTATTTATTTAAATATGTTTAAAAATTTATTGAATTATAATTATTTAAAAAGTACTAAATGTACTAAAATAAAACATGACTGCAAAAATTGAACGCAAATAGCGGGAAATTGTGAAATTCGGACACGTAAAAACGGGGTTTCACTATATAAGTTTCGCCGTTTTTTTAATAGTATTAATGATTGTTCTATTTTTGTATTTTTTATATTAGTTTGATAAAGTTTATAAAGAGATAATTTGAGTGTTGTAAAAAAGCCCGTTGTAAAAAAAAGGTTACTCACCCCTGTTTTAAACTAATATGAGCTTAAATTATAACATCTAAACGAAACCATTTCTTCTTTTACTTATACCAGTATTTTTTTCATAAATTGATGTATTGTATTTTGACGTTTAAAAAATATTATAAGAAAAATCCAAAATTTTGATTTTTCTACTAATTAATGAGATGAGCAAGTGTCGTGCGCATATGACGACGTCTAGCCGCGACTGAGCCGCACGCGACGCAAAGCTCGCCTCCCAATCTGACACGTGTGCGGTTTCACTCGCACTTGCACATGCGGAGTGTTTTTTCTCGCTCGTACGCGGCACGGAGCGAATAGATACGCATATTGTTATTTTTTTTTTTTGCAATTGCAGACGATAATCACAAATTTAGGGTCCCAAATAGACCCCATCGGCACGGCTAGGTTAACCAGGGCTTCGAATCGTTATTTTTTCGTTGCATTTTATGGTTAGGGTTTAATTAAAAATATTTATCAGTTGGTTCCGGGTAATATAACGGTTAATCTCGGTTTTCGATTCAGCTCCGATTGATTTTTTATTAAATATTTTATAATGTATATTTATTTATAACCCATCCATCAGGGCAGCTCGAAAACAATCACGTTATCCGAAGGGGGTCTCTCAGATACCCCAAGCATTTCCAGTCAAGATATTGACGATATTTTCATCAATATTCTGATATTTAAACAAAAAATGGATTATTCATGATATCCTTTAAAATTAGGTCGATATTTTGTATTTTATAACTAATCAATATGACGCCTAAGTGACTCGGTGATGCCTCAGCTCTCGCCAGCGACTGAGCGAGCTCTCGCAGCACGTGTCCATCGCACGTTTCACTCGCACTCGGCACATCGTACCGGATGCGAGCAAAAAAAATATCGCGCGCGTGACAACTAAAGCGAATATTGCTATCTTTCGCATTTAAACATCCCCGGCATCTTTTCTTGGGGTGCTGTTTTTAAAATATCCAATTACTGACAGTACCTTTTAAGAATTTAGCTTTTCGTTCGGTCTCAACAGCTCAAAATGTATTGGTCGAATGTCCCACCATATACACAACATTCTTTTACTCAGTCTCAACTTCGGTTTAGGAGTGAAGGGGGCAGATTTTCCAGATTCAAAATATATGCTCTTCTCCTTGAAATGTTTTCATAGGTAATCCACTTTTCATCCCCAGCTATCATCCGATCCAAGAAGGGATCAATTTTGTTTCGTGCAAGAAGAGATGTGCATATGATGGACTCGATCATCTTCATCTTGAATATTTCCACAACAATCCTAACGTCTGACTATGATCCGATATGGGTTTTTTGAGCTGAATTAAGCCTTTCTGCAATCTCCGATGTTGTTAAAAAAGGATTTTGCTCAGAATTTTCTAGTAAAACTATTATATATTTAATAGGAAGCGGTATAGAAGGGACTGTCGAACTTTGTTATAGAAACCGTAGTATAGCATGAAGCGTTATAGGATGGTTTTCTGTACTATAAATATCTTAAATTCACTGAATTTCTTTGTAAATATTTCGCTATTTTTTTTTCTCATAAAAAATATATATAACTGCAATATATTCTAGAGACTTTTGCCATGTTCTTTTTTTGTGTATTCGTGATCCTTTAATGCACTGAATACCGAAGAAATCTTTTTCTCATTTCGTCTTATTCAGAACGATGCGCAGAGATATATGTTGCGATACAAAATTTGAAATTTCATCGTACAACCGGAGAGCGAGATCTTGCGGTTTTCATAATTGAAGACGGGGCTCCTCCCCAGGGCCGCGCTGTTCCACTTTCCGCCCGGGGCTGTTATCAGAACAAGATTACAGAGTCGCCTTGCACCATTGTACCGTCGGTTTTGGTGCGGGGGCCGCCGTCTGGAGAATAGCCATCATCAGACATGCAATTTGAGGCCCCTGGCGAGATTAAATTTTTACGATTTTACAGACGCTGCTCCTAACCTCTCGCGTCCGACAAAAATAATATTATATTTCCCCTATAACGCGCGTTTGCTTTGTGCATCAGAGATTCGAGATACGCTCCGTGCGCATGCGCGAAATCCGTTTCGCTCATATTTTCATATCGGGCCGTGTGTATATGTGTGCGCACGTGCGTGCATATTTCAAAATTATCGCCATTATTTATGGCGCGCGTTCCGCGAATTAATTAATTAATTAAACACACAATCGGCAATTACGGGTTTTGCTTAGATTTCGGCACATGTTGATGCTTTACGGGGCGTGAAATTTTCACAGAAATGCGATGCGAGAAATTCCGTATTCTGAAATATTATCCTGACTCCACTATAATAAGCACCTGGAATATGAAAAGCGGCGCTGTCTATAAATTATTCAGATTCAAAATTTTGGAATCTAGGGAATTTCCATCTGATTTACGTTCGAAATCTATTTATTATCTGCCTGTTTCGTATATAATGAAATAGTTTGTTATTACAATGTCATGTTCAATACATCTTATCTTTAGGTTGAGACATGAATATCTTTCGATTTTTTATCATACTTATATTTTGCTTTAAAAAATTACAAAATTATATGAATCTATTATGTATGCACCACTTTTAAATATAAGCTTCTGCCATCTTATTGGCAACATATCGATCCCCTCCTCATAAATTTTTGTGAGTTTGGACTGAAAGAAAGTATTGAGGGCCTGATTGACTTGCTCATCATTGATGAAAATTATTCTCCAGAATTTTTTCTTTAGCACTTTTGCCATAACTGATCTGGCGTTATCGTGTAACAGGATGGCGCTTTTCCGATTGACGAGTGCAGGACGCTTTTCCAGTAGTTTCCCCAGAGAGGAGACTTGTGGCAATAGACATTCGGTCTGCCTTATTTTAGTCACTGAGATTATGTGATACTAATATGCCTAACATGCTGACTTTCCCCAAATTTTCCAATTGGCGATAAACTGTAGATTGTGTATTGAAGTATTGAGTCTCTCTGCCAACTTCCTTGTCGGTTGACGTGAATTTTGTTCCAATATCGTATTTAAAATCTCATCATCGACGTCAAAAGGGCGACTCTTCTTTGGTTCATCTTTCAAAGACTCATCTCCGGAACGATATTACACAAACCAATTTTTAACTGCCCGATCGGTTATCGGACTTTCGTATACACTTCATATTTTTCGACTTTTGCTCTATCTTTTTTGAATTCCCAAAACATCACCATGACGAATTTGCACTTTTTGATTCTCCATTAAGGGTTTGGAATAACACCACTGTAACGTCCACCACACTAAATAATTGTCGAATGGATAACAAGCAACTTATCTATCTAATGAAAACAAAAATCCCCTTTTCGGATGACTCACTGGGATTAAATCCAAACAATAGTAACAGTCTACCTAAATCGGAAGCTATTTATGACTCCCAAATATCATTTGTAGTGAAGGATTTCCCAGACTTTTTCTCTTCTCTCTCTGATAATCTCATTTAATAATCGTCTGTGTTACTCGCAATGTAAAATCATAAATTCATCAATAGTAAATTCCTCGCCATATTTCTTTTCCAGCTTTCCAATATCGTCTAAAATCGCCTTACGTTTATCCTTGACATAGCAACGGAGTCAGACCACTTTTCCTAACAGAAATTCGGATTTTCTCAGTAACCTTAATGCCCTTGAGGATGTTTACGGTGTGAAAATAATTTTATAATACTATCGAAGGTTCGTTTCTTCAATTAAATTTAAATCACCTGCTTACAAATTAAAATACACCATTTTTTCAGTGCATTAAATCTCATTTCGGATTTTTTTAAACATTCACGGCACAATTAAATTAGTATTAAAAGAGTTAACACTCAGACAGGTTAACCTTCCAACGAAATCTTTAAATTCTGAAAAATCTTTATGACACTCTCCAGTATGAGAATTGTATGTTTGAAAGGCTCATTACTCTCGTATTTTTTAAAACAATAATCAAAAAATTAGGAAATATATTATTATTAATAAGAGAAGTTGCTGATGGTATTATCACACCATTTGACGTATATAAAGCATTTTTTTTTTTATATTTTAGGCTTGAGACGTATGACAGCTAAAATTGTTCCGTAATTATGGAAAATTCATGTCGAAACTAAAATACAATCGTGCTAATTAAAATTCTCCAGAGAGAGAGAAAGACTCTGCTCACTGTTTTTTTTTATTCCAACAGCAAACTGTACCACAGGTTCTTGCTACCAGAAGAACATCTGAACGTTCTTTGCCATTTTCGTGAAGCAATCCGAATAAAAAATTGAATTTGTTGCAAAAAAACTCAAATCTATTACACCACGATAACGCACACGTACTCACATTTCACGGTCATTTTAATCAAAATTATCATTGCTATGATGCCCCAGTCTCCATATTCGTCTGTGAGGTCTCCTGCTACTTTCTGACTTCATGTAGATACAAAGAAAATCGCTGAGAGTGCCCAATATTATACAAAAAATTCCTATAAAAACCCATTTTACGCCATGGATAAGTTTCAAAAATTACCGTGAAAAATGATAAGATCCACGTATGTAAGTAGTGGAATAATAATTAATTTTTATTAGGTCGTCAATCTACTATAGTCCATGTTTATATTCTTTAATGATCTTGGCAATGAACTCGGTTTATCTATCAGCGATATTTTTCTGCATAATAATATAGTCAACAGATCCTTTACTACTACCTTGAAGCCACTAGCAGTTTTTTTATTGAAATAAATATCCCCTGCGAGGAATAATCTTATATAATCCAGTTTCTTTGGCATTATATTCCCGCTCAAATATATATATAAAATCCACTTTTTTAGTTAAATTTCCATTACAATGTTCACATCACTAGACGCAAGTTCGCCTTTTATTTTGAGATTATGAAGAGACTGCTTCTTTTTAAACTCTTCTAGTAAACCTTTACTTTCCAAAAAATTGGATTTTCCACCAGATGTACTTGGGGTTCGTTCCTTAAACTAATTGTGCCGATGGGATCTATTGAGGACCCCAAGTTTATGATTTTAATATAAATTCGAATAACTCTTTTAATATAAATTCTACATGTCACAACCTTTTTATATTTGTTTAAAAAAACTCTAAATAATAAATATTTTAAACAATCATAGTCCTTTATTGCCTGCACTTGCAAAAAAACAATATTCGCTGCTTTGGCAGGGGCGCGATGTTTTTTCTCGCTCGCATCCGGTACAATGTGCTAAGTGCGGGTGAAACGTGCGCGTTACACATGCAGCGAGAGTTCAGTCTGCGTTGAGACATCGCCGGGTGCGTCATTTACGTTGTCATTTACGCGTCATATTGATTATTTAAATCTATTGAGCACCCCAAGTTTTTCTCGAAAAGCTCTTTAATATAAATCCTTAATGTCACAAATTTGTTGTATTTGTATAAGAAAGTTTAAAGAATAAATATTTTATTTAATCATGCTCCTTTATTATCTACAATTGCGAAAAAAATAAAAACAACAATATTCGCCGCTGTTGTCAAGCGCGCTATGATTTTTTCGCTCCCATCCGGTATGATGTGCCGAGTGCGAGTGAAACGTGCAAATGACACGTGCTGCGAGAGCTCAATTTGCAGCGAGACATCGCCGAGAACGTTGTCATATTGATTATCTAAAAATTCCAAAATAATGACCAAATCATGAATAACTTATTTAATAAAAATCAATGAATAATTCATCAATATCTTAAATTCAAATGCTTGGGGTTCTCGAGGGACCCCTTCGGACGACGCGGTTGTTTTCGAGCCGCCATGACGCATAGGTTAAGATGATTATAACCTTCCATAGCTGTTTTTTCTGCTGAGTTTTCCATAGATTTATTTTTTAGGTAAATTTTAATCCTATTAATTATAACTAAACGTTTTATTTCACTTTGAAACGTGTAGAGTTTTATAAAAATAATTATTTCTACAATTTTATGAGACATTTAAAAAAATCACATCCACACACGGAGACCGCAGACTGGCGTATCGAAAATTGGATTTTATTAAGGCCCTGATTAATTTCGGCGGTGGCCGTTTCGAAAGAGTGGCCGGCGAAGGCGCCACCGGCTGGGACCCCAGTGTGACTAATGGCCCCCGGGTCCTGGACCCCCTCCCAGGATAATTTCAGAGTAAATTGAGGCTTTATCCTACTCGTGCCGCAAGAATCTCTGAATGTATTATGTACCTCAATTTTGAGGGTCCGCATTTTTATTTACCCCACGATAATATATTGCCGGGATCTATCAATCATTCCCGAGTTGCCTCTCTCCCGTATAATTCTGTCATTTCGCGGCGGGTCCAATTTTTTGGATAATGCCAAATGAAGCCACGGAATGCTTTCATCTATTTTATGGATTACATCTTTGAAAAAACGGCATTGTGGTCAATGTCTCTGGGGTATAGTAGATATATATACGTATATCGTAAATCGCAATCGACGTCATATATTATATATTCGGCAAACGTTGCATTTTCGTTACAGATAATATTTTTATATAATATTCAAATGATGTTTTCATCGGCCTAATTTCACCCGTGCATGTTTCAGCAGTATAAAAACATTGTTTGCCTTAATTGAAGACAATTTCACAGTCTGTCTGTAAAGTAATAATTTATTTAATTCGTCTCGAAAAGCGGCCGGGGTCAAAGTTTCAGTACGCTCTCCATTTACATATTTATAAGCTCATCGCTTTCGAAGAAATTTTAATCGCACGACTTTTTCTAATTAAAAAATTAATAAAACAGAACACAAATTTCCCGATGAAATATTGCAAATTAAATTAAATTCTTTTATATAAAAAAAATATATATTATATTATGGTTGATCGCACCTGATTTACGACCCCTTGTGGTTACAGTGAATGTTATGACATCAACAGCATATTGCTGCGTCGGAAATTTATGTCCAGTTTAAGACAATGCTCGTGGGGTGGGGGGTAGTGACTTATGCAGTGTGTCGTTGCGCATTACCACCGACTGCAACATGACATTTAACAAATGGTCCCAGAGCAAAGTGTCACCGACATAACACACTGATTCCCTAATGCACATATTCATATTTTTATTGTGTATTTGGTAAAGCGGAAAGAAATGACAATAATTTTATTGCGACAAAAAATATATTTTTCTGTTAATTATTTTTCATTAATATCTAGAAAATAGGCAGATTTTTAATAAAATACGTGTATCTATCTCTCTGTTCTTATTTTTTCCTTCGTATTCCATTATTATTCTAGAGAATTCATCTTTAATTGATACCCAAAACTGATCGTTTTTTAAGCAGTACCTCATTTAATCTTACTATTTGGGCACAATGCATCTTTACTGTAATAATCTAACCAGGTTTTAGTATTTCATAGCGAATTATTCCCAAAACATCCTTTTAAATACTAAAGGAGAACCTTTTTTAGATAATAATGGCCGAGGGGTAGACAAAGGTACCTTTTCTCGTTCTCAGAAAAAATCTTTTTAAGAAATGGATCGGTTTCGGACATAGACAACTGTAGTCTTGGGTTTATTCCTAGATTGGTTTCCTCAGATTGGACTCCACTATCAAGTTAAATGTCTTCCTAATTTGTTTGTCCTTTCATCTACTTTCACCAGTTTCTTACTTATAAGATGAAATTTAAAAGATCACTAACCAAGCTTCAAAGCATTACTAACCGCGACTTAATTGCAGCCGACGACAAAGTAGGTTTAAAGGTACTAAATAAGAATATGACATTTCTTTCCGCTTCACCTAATAAATACATATAAAAAACGAAACCCAGTGTTACATTTTTTTAAAGTAATTTGAATTATGATAAAATATCATTTAATATAGTGGCGTATTTTTATTCATTTTACCAGCAGATGGTGCCACTATCGCTTACAAGGTTTACCATATATAAAAACGTTGCTCTCTCATCTTTTCATAATTATTTTCACATTCAGGGTTTCATCTATTGCTAATGATCTTGTTTCTCCTCGCCCTTCTACGTAGGCATGAAGTGGTTTTTATCATGTAAACTATCCAAGGTAGCAAAAGATTCATTTGAGACATGTAATCTACCTTTACAAAATGTTTAGTTCTTTTATGATTTATTTAAGTTTAAATATAAAATTTAAATTCTACATGTAAAAATGATAAATAAATAAAAAAATCTTAGCCTTGTAGTTTCTACTACTGAATTAACGCTTCTTCCTCTTATTGGTTTCTCCATCCGCAAGCTAATATCATTATGTTAAAAAACAAAACATATACAGTCAACCCTCCTATAACGCTTCCTTAAATCAATGTTTTCTACAAAATGGTAATATTTTCAAGATCAAATTACATATTTCGTAAATATATTAATATAATACATTGTCGAATGCAATAAAAATTTAATCCTCTTTGGATAACAAGGGAATTTATAGAAAAAACAAAAATGAGGAAGCGTTGTAGAAGGACTAACAGTAAAATCTCGTTTTTACGTGCCTGGAATT
Organism: Philopotamus ludificatus; assembly: GCA_022495035.1. Classification (NCBI taxonomy): domain Eukaryota; kingdom Metazoa; phylum Arthropoda; class Insecta; order Trichoptera; family Philopotamidae; genus Philopotamus; species Philopotamus ludificatus. Next base: position 128,875 of record JAGXCT010033998.1, read on the forward strand.
CACGTTTTTCCGTTATTTGCGTTCAAATTTTACAATCCCATTTTATTTAAGTACATTTGGTACTCGCTTTTCTAATCCCGCATCTTTCCTCTAATTACGTTTTATCTAACAATCCTTTTACAAACGTAAAAAACTTGGTTTTACTATAAATTCAATGAACCCGCGTTCGGGCAGTAATACCAAATACAGTCAACTCGGGGCGTAGAAAGGACCACGCTATAGAAACCTGCTCTATAGAAGACTCGGCACACACATAATCAGGAGTTATGCGCATGGTATATTTTATTGCTAACCAAAATGCGTAAATCGGTGATGGCGAACTTATATATTTATTTTTTATAAAGACAATGCGTGATTGGCATTACAGAATAACCCAAGTCGCCAATCACGCATAAAACATAATAATAGAAGAAAAGAATTATACAATATCAACAAAACGGCTGTATTTGACATTGAATATATCTACATATTCGGCCAAGTGGTTGAGCAGAGTAATAGCTCTGGTTACCGGAGAGTTTCTGAGAGCACCTGTCCTCACATTTAGCGGAAGAAAAAGCACAAGCGAACGAACTCGATGGTAGTGAAGTGGCGACCATAAGGGCGACTTGCACAGTACAAACGCCCACCAACAGCTTGAAGAATTACTTTGTCAAGTAATTCGATCTTCTTTTCTCGAGGGTTACATACCCCAGATACCCTGTACCCATGCGCTGGGGTATAAACTTGGGTAAAATTCCAAACTCCCTCATGTAAAGATATCTAAGAAATTTCTTCTGTATCTTCTCTAATCTAAGGGAATTCGAGGCGTCATAAGACACCCATATAATGGAACCTGATTCAAGCAAGCTCCAAACCAATGAACTTTTAAATGACCCACGCGTTGATGGAAATTTACAAAATATATTAATGATGTATAAAAATATTATATATTTATGGCTATTAAATTGGAAATGAAACTTTAATATCCCCCCCCCCTCCCCCTCTTTTAAAAGAAACGCCGCTGACTTAGTTACCTAGCGGCAAGTATTAAAAAAAACTTCTCTCGAAGTTTAATCAAACCTTAATTTTAGGTGGTAATTATTACATATTTACGAACTATAATATATAATTCAGCCTTGAAAGTTTATCATTTGGTGGAAATTGGCACTCGGGTGGAAGCACTTTAGGAGAGAGTGTCGCACACGCTGCTCTATAGCAGGAAAGCTCTGTAGGAGGGTTAACCGATGTGTATGGAGAAGATGTATTGACAGAACGCCAGTGCCAAAGCTGGTTTGCAAATTTCGATCCGGAAGTTTTGATGTTGAAGATGCACCACGTTCTGGAAGGCCAGTTGAAGCTGTTGAAGACACAATAAAGGCATTAATTGATGTAAACCAGCGAATAAGAACTCGTGAGATCGCAGAGAGATTAAATGTATCGAATTCGACCGTTCATGATCATTTGAAACGCCTAGGTTTAATCTCAAAGCTCGACATATGGGTTTCTCATGTTTTTACGGAAAGAAATTTGTATCGTCGCGTTGACGTCTGTAATTTGCTTCTCAGACGTCAAGAAAATGATCCATTTTTGAAGCGCATTATCACTGGGGACGACAAAATGGGTTGTCTACAGCAATGTTAAACGCAAGAGATCATGGAGTATCACAGGAAGCCTTTTTTTAGCTTCTACCGGACAATAAAACGATCAATTCTGAAATGTACTGTCATCAGCTGGACTAATTGAATGATTCCCTTAAACAGAAAAGGTCAGAACTGATCAATAGAAAAGGTGTAATGTTCTACCAAGATAATGCGAGACCTTATACAAGTTTGTTAACTCGCCAAAAGCTTTTACAGCTTGGATGGGATTTACCGCCATATCCACAATATTCTCCAGATCTGGCATCTTATGATTATTATTTGTTCCGGTCTCTACAATTTTTTTTAGACGGTAAAACCTTTACTTCAAATGAGGAGGTCAAAAATCACCTGGATTAGTTTTTTGCCAGCAAAGAATAAAAATCTTATGAGCGTGAAGTCATACTACTGCCAGAAAGATACTAATAGGTATTGGACCATAACGGAAAGTATATAGTCAGCCCTCCTACAACGTTTCTTCTAAATTCCTTCTTTCTACAAAATGTTAATATTTTCGAGCTCAATTTAGATGTTTCGTAAATCATACGTTGCCAAGCGAAATAAAGGTCAATGCTTTTTGGTTGACAAGGAATTTTATAAAAAGCATCGATTTAGAGGAACGATATAGGAGGGCTGACTGTAATTCAATAAAATATTTATTCCCTATAAGAAAATCGTCTGTCATTTTCATAAAAAAAAAACCGAAATTACTTTCCGAGCTAACTGATATACCTGGCCTTCTAACCCTGAGGCGGGTCTCTAGCAGAGACATGTCCGACACAATCCTGATGTCAGGACTGTGACGGTCGTCCTCCGGGTTATCTTGGCTCTTCGAATACGGGTCAGGTCGTCAGCCATTCACCTTCTGATTATTATTTGTTTCGGTTTCTACAATTTCTTTTAGATGGTAATACCTCTACTTCAAACAAGGAGGTCAAAAATCACCTGAATCAGTTTTTTGCCAGCAAAGAACAAACATTTATTTTTGTATTTACCTTTCCGAACAAAACATGTTTAAATAATATCATAAATTATTATAGAGTAATTGTTGTCAGATAAAAAAAATGTTGAATAACACTGATCTAAGATTTCTTTTTATTTATTGCCAATTTCAAATTTGTTATTATTCAAAAATGTGTCCACTCTGTTATTCGCGTTTGTCGTAAATTTCCGGGCCATTTTTTCGACTTTCTACTGGCGGCGGGTCAATCAGGAACATACGGCAGATTTATAGACCCGCAAAAATTCTAGACCGAATTCAGACCCCGGCTCCGATTTATGTTAATAAATCTTCGGGGAACCGGAGGCGCCATCACGCACGTACAAACACGTGCTGGTCACCGCGCGCGCCCGGCTAATGGCGTTTTCTCGTTTTATTTTTATTTTATTTTTTTTACTTGTTTTTCTTCTATTCCTCGGCCATACTCTATGCGATTCGGGTGTATGAATTGAATGAATTGGGGCGATCACGTTATTGTTACGTTTATATTCTCATTAGAACCGAGCGGGACTATCGATAAGCCGGTGGCCCAAGAAAATTATTTCGTTTCGAGCCCACAATGGAAAGCGCGGAAAAAGGAAAAGTCAGATTATTGATATTTACACTAGCGTTATCGTAACCGGGAAACGAATGAACAACAATATACGGAACGTGATAGGGGACTAATTTTTAAATTTAGAACATTTTTTTTATTTTTTTAATAAATAATCATCGATTTGAACTTATGTGACGTGTCGATGGTTGTATTCCCCTGATCGATAAATAACAAAAACCCATGCACGACAGGGCCCAACATGATCTGACCCCTTCACAGCACGTTCCCTTTATTTACAACACTTGTTGTATTTCTCACACACGTCATAAGTTAACAGGTTCAACACGATCGAATGACTATATATTATTATAGCATGTTAATTGTAGATGAAATTGAGTTATCACGTTTTGAAATTAACACCGTTTATATAACTTGTAATGTTGCTCACAGAATACATGAATAAATCAGGCGTTTATTGAAGTGTAGGTTTTGAACAATAAGAAACAATAATAATTTAATTGGCTTATTGAAGAAAAAAATCATGTCTTATAGGTAACATACATATTATTACGATAATGTAAGTTAATCGCGACTGAGCTAAGTTAGTACTCGGATAAGTTAACTGACGTAATCTAGGAATTCTTTATGACTCATGACTCATGAGGCTCATTGCCCTCGCATCTTTAGAATCTTAATAGAACCTTTCACTTTCAATACACTCTTCTTCCACATTCTTTATTTTCTGCAGTCTTGATTTTTTTCATATTCGTAATACATGACGTATCTGATGTGCTATTAAAGCATCGACTTAGAAACTGCATATTGGCAGATAGAGATTGTAAGTTCTCGAGTTTTTTGATTCTCAAGATTTAAAATACTCTTTGGTAGCAATTTTGGGAATATCAAAATTGTATCTAATATTTTCTTTCACTAAATTTATTCTCATTCAATTATCTCCAGGTAAAGTTAAAAAAAGAGTAATTAAATCTTTTTTATTCATCTTATTTTATATCTCACCAAATTCAGTGCCCCTAAATTAATATAAATAATCTAAATTATGCATTAGATTAAATCTACAATGTAAAGGAAGAAAGGCTTAGTCTCAAATCCTTGGGTCGATCATTTTCAAAAATTATTAGGAAATAATCGCACATAAGTTATGAGAAGACAGATGAAAAAAAATACAACAAAAATACTACAAAAAATTATCTTATATTAAAAAAGAAGAAATCGACAAATTTATTAAATGAGTTCTTAAAAAAATAGGAAAAGAAAACCAAACCCTATATTTTTTCGACAACCTTGTCGATTTTTTTGACACAACATTTCATGAAATTAAACATTTTTTCAGATTCTGTGTCTACTAGTTTTATATTACTTAAAACTGTTTTCAAAAGTCTTAGATTGACTTTTTTTTCTTCTTTATTCATCAACCATACATTTTAAAATACAATTATTTAACATATCTGCATTATAAATAATTAAAATCTATATTGTTACAAC
>JAGXCT010033999.1:0-41244 GCA_022495035.1 Philopotamus ludificatus
TATATATATATATATATATATATTATTTAATATTCATTGACTTTTTTTGTCCGTAATTGTGAAAAATTAAAAAAAAAAACAATATTCGCCTTTCTTGCAATGGGCGTAATATTTTTTCTCGCTCGCATCGGGTACGATGTATAAAGTGCGAGTAAAATATACTAGTGACACGTGCCGCGAGAGCTCGGGGGTCGGTAGTCGACGGCATGTACTCAGTCTGTGGTGAGATATCGCCGAGCCAAAAAATCCAAACAAATTGGAAGCATATCACGAGTAATATTTTTATTCTCAGAATAATCAATTTAAAAAAAAATGTAGGACGTCTATAATAGACCCCCTTTGGACGACTCGGTTGTTTTCGAGCCGTCGTGACAGATCGGTTAATAAAGCTTATTTATTTATTAGAGCCTCTGTAAAATCCTTTTTCAATGGTTAGTTATTAAATGATATTGAAAATGTGTGGATTAAAATTTTGGATAGAAGTGAAACCTGTCTGTCAGCTAAAATCATTATTTTTTTATATTTAAAACTTAGTAGACAAGCACAATTATTCTGTATCTTTTATATTGTATAATCATGAGCAATAGATCACTAAGTTTTTAGCTAACATATTTTTTTTAATAAATTTAATTATTTGGCGCCAAATATCTAGAATTTAAATTTGAATAAATTTTGTAGAAACTACTATATTAATTTACGTAAAATAGAGAAAATATCAAAAATTAAAATTGTGTTAAAATTCAATACTTACAATAGTCAGATGCTGCAATATAAAAGATGCTGAAATAGACGATTTTCGAAGAGACACGTGAGTATGTTTGATGTGTGAATATAAGCAAAAGAGAGATTTATTACAAACTTTAGGGGAACGTCACTAAGTTATTCAAAGCGCACGTCAACATTTGACACAGCGACGATATATTTAGTTATATGTATTTAAATTCGCCATGTATGCGAAAAAAATCGGTCCATTACACAGAATTTTCCAGCGGCCGATTCAACTTTAATTATTTTCGCAATCCATTCTGTTTGAAGCGATACAGCTGCGTGTAACTTCGAGAGCGACGGAAACTGCAATTGCTGAAAACATAATTCGAAATTTATATGCGGCACATTAAAACGTTTTGTTTAAATTAAAACAAATAATTTTATATTAGAAATGTTCAACAGACTCGACTCGCATTTATATTTCAAGACACTTGGAATAATTGATTGGTTTGATAAATGTACGTGGATTAGCTACGGCAGGCTTAATGTTGCATTGAAACCCAAAGTCTGTACCGCAGATAAATAATTCTGCACGATTTATACAGCGATTTAGCACTAATTTCATAATATACTTTTGTATGAAATAAATATATTATTTTGTTGAAAAAATTTAATAACCGAGATAATTGAGCGTATAAATCTTCTGCGTATTTCTGCGACGTTTCGTTAATTTTGCATAATTGTCGCGATTATTCTAACTCTTCTTTAGCAAACACTAGCTAAATAAATTAACACATCTTAATCTGAAATACATGGTTTTATAATAACATAATACAATAAAAAAATATATTAATTAAATAAAACGATAAGATATTGTTAAAGTTTATTTTGCAAAGTTTCTTATTATGCTACGTGTTTGGAAACATTAATGAATTGTTATCTTAATGTATTATTTTGGAATTTTCATAGCTATAAATAAAATATGGGCTTATTTTTTTCTTCTTTTAGAACAAAGATATATAACATATTAGGCGTAGTAAAAAGTTCTATTTTTTCAATAAAATTCAAATTCATTTTTTTTAAACATTTATTGATTTATTTTAAAAAAAAATATTACCATTACATTATATAACCTTCTGCCATCTATTTTCTAAATCTAAAATACCTTTCTTGAAAAATTCTGCTGATTTAGAATTAAAAAAATCAGAAATGGCTGATTTCACTTAATTTTCTGTTTGGAATGATTTATTTTTAAAAAAGTGTTCCATAGAACAAAAAAAAAAGTCTGGCGAGTAAGCAGGATGCAGTAAAGCCGTCAAATCCAAGTTTTTCATTTTTTTCAGGGACAAATCTGCGACGTGGGGATGCGCATTATCGTGGAGGAGGAAGATTTTCTCCCAAAATTCCTTCTTTTCGAATCTTTCCCATTTTTTCAGATACTTCTGAGTGATGGACCTCTTTGTGCCGGTTATATTTGACAGTTCTTTAATGATTAAAGTTGTTTTTTTTTCAATTTCAGATTTTATGGCGGCTTTATTTACTATACAGGGTCGTTCACTTCGAAGCTTATCTTTTAAGTCAAAATTTTCGGATTTGAATTTTTTGTACCAGTGTTAACATTTTTTGACATCTAATACGTGTCCATAAATGTCGAAAATATTTCTTGTAGCGATAGTTGCATTATTCTTGGAGTGAAACTGGAAGAGTATGCAGTTTAGCAAATGGTCTTCTGAAGGAACAAATTCGTCCATTTTGACTGGGTCGAGTAATTTTTTTTTTGTATTGAACACAGACGGAGACGTGTCTCAAGAAGCACACAATAAAATAACACGTCTTGACTCGTCAAAGGACTAAAAACAACCGATTCTAAAACTACCCTTTGAAAATACGATATGACTTTTTACTACACCTAATATACATATATAAAAGAACAAGTATCGTCATTAATCTCATACAACAGATCAACAAAATGTTAATACTTTTCATCGAAAATATCAACATGGTTAGCCAAGTGGTTAAGCAGAGTAATAGCTCTGGTTACCGGAGAGTTTCTGAGAACACCTGTCCTCACATTTGGCGAAAGAAAATGCACACGCGAACGAGCTCAACTCGCATAGTACAAGGGGTACAGGGAGTTATGTACTGAGCCAATCAACAGCTTGAAGAAGTGCTTTTCCAAGTATATTGACATTCTTTTTTCGAAAGTTACATACCCCAGGCATCCCTGGATCTATGCAATGCCGGTATAAGCTCAGGTTAAATTTAAATTCCCTCATGTAGTGCTATCGTAAGAATTTATTCTGGATTTTCTCTAACCTGAGGATATTCGAAGCGTCATATGGCGAAGATTATAATTCAAGTAAACTCCGAACCAATGTATCTTATAGACACCTTATTACTAAGGTGTTATGTATGTAATGAAAATTTCTCAAGACAAAGGCCAACATTCTTCAAGCTCTATTACATACGTCGTATACATGTGAATAGAATCTAAATTTAGAGTTGAGCAGAATTTTCAGGTCTTTGATCGATAATTGTCTGGGAAGAGTTACGTTCCCAAACATGTACTCAAAGGATGGAAATTCTTTAGATCTCGAAAATGACATTTTCTGAAATTTTCCTACACTAAGTGGAAGTCGATTCGATGTTCAACTGCAGCGAAATCTATTGAGGTATCTGATTTAAATAGTTTAAAGTAATCTGCAAAGAGTGAGAAATTACAAGAAAGGACATGCTGTATGTCGTTAATAAATTAAACGGATAATAATGGTCCCAAATTAGAACCCTGTGGGATTCCAGAAGTTTATATTTAAATTATAATATATTATTATTGATTGTGTCACAGCTTTTTCCGCGATATATTAAAATAAATGAAAACATGGAGATGCCCAACGATCGTAAATTACGGAATTTAGGATAAAGGATGAAAACGACCCTTGTCACAAGTTTTATTTGAAACTTGTCGAAATTTCGCGTGTCCTGAGCCTTCATGGATCACATCTCTCAGTTATATATTATTATTATTATGGAAAATTTTCTTTCCAGGATCAATTTACAGAATTTTTGACGAGTCATTCTAACTTAATTTGCAGTTTAGATTAATGTTTACGATGCTGCTTCACGGCTCATTATATATCATACTTACATCGGTATCGAGAATATATTTTTTTTTATTAAATTTCGGCTATAAAAAAATCAGGGTGGCGTGATCAAAATTTGGGACTTTAAATAATTTATGGACCTGTCTGCTTCAAAAATTTTCCCATTTCCCAGCTGACGTGGTTCCGCGGCGTATGGGACGTCCAGACGATGATAAACGAGTCGATGCTCCACTAAACACATACATATTTCTTAACACGGCGCCGAAAATAACGATGCAATTCCATGTAAATCTTTAATATGCGCTTATTCGATTTAATATTTCCGTCGGGCGAGGCTCGATTGCGGGAAAAAAATGTCACAGTTGCACATTTAGCTGGACGTGATTGTATTGCTCGACCGCTGGAGGCAATCGCGTTCTTTTATTTTTCACGGAAATGGACGGACATAAAGAATGATGTATGAATGCAGCAAACGAGAAAACTTCACTATAAGCCATTGTGATAAAAACAACGAGAGTTTCCATTTTTTTTTGCATGTGCACATAAATTACAAAAATTGATGTGGATGCAAAGCATCATGCAAACGAGTAGCACTGCAAAGAACTACGAAAATTGTATGTAAATTATGTATACGACTTTTAATGAATAGCTTTCAGTTTGATTACTACACTGAAATATAAAAAATCATTAAAGATTTTTATCAGAATTTTTTAAAAATAAAAGTCCGGCGAGGATTAAAAATAAATTGTCTACTAGGCGAGCTTTTTTTACAAAAAAAAACATAACTCTTTTATTAACAAAGATATTGAGCTGAAAATTTAATTACTTAAACTTCAACATTTACTGAATAGTTAATGCAAAAAAAAATAATATATATCTTATATCAATCATCAATTGTTTTGAAAACGTGCCGAATTTTAATTTTTATAAAACATGGTCTTTTGAGTGTTGAATTTTGAATATTTTTATAGAAGGATTGAGTGTGAAATTTCAAGGTCATTAACCGTTGGGTCATTGGGATAGGCCATAATTTTTATTATCAACAACAGCTGTTTTTATAGCTCTGAATGTTGAGGAACGCCATAAATGTAGAGAATGATTACAATATGACATCAGTAATAATTTAAGTGTCCTACCGATAAGAAAATATTTGAAAAAGATAAAACGTTATATAAGATACAGCAGATCTAAGCGCATAGTATCGGCTGATGAAATAACAAATGATTATTACAGTGTAATAATTAAATAAAATTTTAAATGGTGTACATTTTCCAGTAAATATTTAACATTAAACAATTGCCACCTTCTTATAAAAGAGCCATAAAATATTTCGAATAAATGTTTTTTTACGCATTTGCCCGAAATCTTTCTAAGGCCTGATTTTTTTTTGTATTGCTGCAACTAACTAGTATCTAACCAGAAAATAATATATGATAAAACAAAACGTTGTAGAGATTACAGTCGATCAAAATAGGATGTGATATACCCAAAAAACCCTTTTACGTGGAATTCACGACCCCCGTAGGCAATCAAATAATATACATTCAACTCTATTTTACATAGTTTTGTTGTTTTTACATAGTTTTTTGGTTCCCAAAAACAAAAAATGAAGATAAAAAATTTTCTGGAAAGAAATCTCTTTTTTTTACATACTCTCGTGTTAGTTCAGTTTGAGTTCAGAAGTCAAGTTCAGAGTCCGAATTTATTTAATAGAAAAGTATTTATTCTTATTTTCTAACATCAATGAAGTAATCTTGCATTTACCGTATTTGCCAAACATCTTTAGATTATTACCTATTTAAATTATTGAATAATAAAGTTATAAAAATGCAATTGAAGTAAAAAAAGTATTATGGTTCATAATTCATCGAAAAAAGTAAGGATTTTTTCTGGAATATCTAATATTTTCACAATTATACTAGGACAAATATTATCAAGTGGCAATGAATATCATATTATTTTTCATTTTCATTATTACCTTATTTCATACGATTTTCTATATTACAATGCTTTTATCAAATAACGTGGTATATTTTTATTTAGGGAGCCAATCGTTCATTTTTCTATTAATTCAATATTTAAATTACGCCGTTTTGGTAGACCGTTTTTACCAAATTAAGAAAGCGATGGGTGTACTTAATTAATTTATTAATAACCCATCCGTTACGCCGGTTTGAAAACAACCGTGTCGTCCGAAGAGGGTCTCTCAGATACCCCAAACATTTCAAATCAAGATATTTATGAATTCTACATCGATTTAAAAAAAATAGTTATTTACAATATGCTTCATAATTTGGTCGATATTTTGTAAATTTTAACTAATCAATATGAAGCGTAAATGACAACGATCTCGGCGATGTCTCGACGCAGACTGAGCTCTCGCATCACGTGTCACTCGCATTCGGTATATCGTACCGGAAGCGAGCGAAAAGAAACATCAAGCGCGTGGCAATAACAGCAAATATAGTGTTTTATTTGCAGTTTTTGAAAATAGAGAAAATGATTATTTATAAAATATATTCTTTAGACTATATATAGAGGATTGATATTAACCCTTAGTTGCCGAAATCCGATATATCGGATTTTACTACATTAGCGAGAATTGCCGGATCCGATGGATCTGAAATCGAGGTATCCAATACATTTTAAACCGTCTGTAGGGTAATTGCTACAGGGGTATATAACATTTTTAAACAACACGTGGAACGCATACAACGCTACAGTATATTTATAAATAAAACAACTTTAACTTTTTGATTATTAATTAAAAAATCGTGGCATTTCTGGAATAGTAATCCCAGAAGGCCCAGCAACCAAAGGGCTAAAAGAGTTATTCGAGAAAAAGTGTAGTCACCAATGGAAATTGCGTTGTAAAGGTGCTTCGAAGATTGAAAAAAACATGACAAAAGAAGGTTAAAAATGAATAAAATATATTTATAATTAATTAGGACTTTTCACGCCTTATAAATAAAACAGCAACCTATCTATAACTCCTCTCTCAACATAAAACATTTTTAAAAATTATATAAGATTTTTATTATGTTAATTGAAATAAGCAGATTAATTTATTTTTAAACAAATATTTTTTTATTTATATATTTACAATATAAAAAATATAACATCGTTTTTAGCAATAACCGTCCTTGAGTTCGTCTGAAGAAAAATCATAAACGCAATTTAGAGAGTGCAAGGAAGTTGTACACTATGCCAACCGACAGCTTGAAAAACTACTTCGCCAAGTAAACCGATCTCCAATTTTCAAGAGAGACGGGTAATATCGAATCTTTCCTGTAGACATAACTTAAAAATATCTTATGTAGTTTCTCAAGCCTAAAGATATATGTATATAGTATCAGATGGCGTGCAGACATTTTCAACACCATTGTGTACACGTAAAAATACAATGAGAATTTGCCTATATTTTTTTTTCATAAAAAAACCAAGAAAGACGTAGATATCATATAAGTTTTAATATAATACGTTATTTTTATCAGTAACTTACATCATAGAATGCCAAACTTGAAAGCTGGTAGAAGCTTTTCAAATAGAAACCTTATATTATCAATTGATAATAATCTGTAAAGGCTTATATCTCCAAGTTTGTAATAAAATATTTAATAAACATATCTCAATATGCAATATAAAAATAATGATAATCAACTGCATGAAAATGTAATGTTTTTATTATTGTAATCATACAACTAAAAAATATAAATAATGAAAAATGATTACATATTGTTTCCTTTAAAAAAACATAATTTTTTAATACAATTTAAAAATAAAAACAAAAAATATACAATGGAGCTTTCATTATTTGTAAACTGGAATATATATCAACATTATGATGAAAAGTAGGTCAAAAAGAAATTCCTTGGATAAGTATTCCTATGAAAGATATATATGTTAAAAGTTGGATATAAAAGGGATGACCTGTAAAAGGACACTTTTTCCTACTTAAGCTATCTCGCCCCTTAAATTACTAACTTTTTCGCACGTCGTACGCAAGACTTAGTTTATATCCAATTACAGAATTCAAACAGCAAGAAATAACCAAGGGAATTAATCTTATATAAAAATATATTCATATTTTATTATTAAACGATAATTTATTACATCTGAATACATTGTTTGATCGAATTCAATGGCTTAACAATAAACTCATGTTTTTTATGCACATACACTGGAAATATTAATATTATAATATTTGGAAAGCTTTTCGCAGACGTATTGATTTTTCATATTGAAATTGTGACTGTTTTTAAAAGCTTTCGCAATTCTGCTCGGTACGATTTTTATGGAACTAGAATCTTTTAAATATACCAATGAATTTTCCGATGGCTTCAATAATATATTGGCTACGAGCTATAACTATGTATTACGGTATTTACAATCGGAAAATGCAGTCATCAAATTGGCAATGCAATACAGAATGCCAAGCCTTTTTTTATATGGCGTAGCTTGATTTTGCATGCAAAATATGAGCTCTTGAATATGAAAAGGACTCTCCTGCATATCCCAACGAAGTTCATTAATGTGGATGATATCGCAGAATGTCAAAGTATTAATTAAACATAATAAAAAACAGAATTATATATTTTTTTTAATATTTACATAAATTTAAAAATATAAATCAATTATTTTATTATAGTAATTAGGGTTAGAATTCCAATATTCAATTTATTATACAATAAATTTTAACTTTGTAGCTGTGGTTAAGGTGTAAGGAATTTCCTACAAACTTAAATTGTAAAAGTTTTAATTATAATTTTAATTCAGAACCAATGGAATGATAAAGAAAATATGAAAGCAAATAATTTTTCACTATATTTTATGAATAAATGAAATTTTAAATCTGATAAATATTCAATTAAGATAATGGGTCAGAATTTGGATTTAAAACAATTAAATGTGGGCTAGAAACTATATTCAGTGCAGACACAGACAATAACGAGGCCATTTAAACCAAACTTTCCCAATGTTTAAAGCAGTTTTCAATTTATTGCAATTATAGATATTTGTTCGAAATAATAAATATTTAGTATGTTTTAATATATGAAAACTTAGTAAAAATATATTACGTTTATATTATATTAATAATTATATTAACATCGTGATATTAATTATTTTTTATGAGGGTAATTATCCCACATCATCCCATGAAGAATTCGGTACATTAGGAAATTACGTATTAAAGGTAGAATGTGGAAAGCCAAAGCTGCAATAAAGATAAGAATGCCGTAAGAAAATAGTAAAAAGTAACAGTGAGAACAAATGACCTTCCAAATGTTGCTTATCGCCATAGAAACACGTCAATGACCATGAAGACTATGATAACGATTATGTGTATGTGGATCGTATATGGAGAATAAAAATGTAAAATAATATACTCATATATAATGTATAAATATTTACATACATTTTAAATTTTCCGAGGAAAATGCCGTTCGCGTACAATGCAAAATTGGTGATCGAATTGCACGGCACGTGCTTCAGAAAAAAACTTGTCCAATTGAAAAACGAATCCGATAATGGGTTTTAATGTTTTTTGTACAATTGCAATCGTCCTTTCGCAAAAAATGATTTAATGTGGAATTCAGAGATTCTACATAAGTATAATATAAAAGATGTAATATCAGTTTTAAATAAAAAAAATCCGCTATAATCTAATTTAGTGTATTGTAAAATTTAAATGTAGAACAAAAAGAAGGCTGTCGGAAATTAAATTTTTGACTCAATATTAGATTAAATATTCAGAAGCGATTCCGAAATATTTTACAATATTTAAAATATTTTTTTTGTGATGCTACGAGTTTATTGTAAATATATATATGTAAATACGGAAGAAAGGGTTTGGTTCACCTTTTAAAAATCAATATTTCCATAACGGAATACATTATACGTCCTATAGAGCTGAAGTAGCCCTCCAAGTTATGAAAACGAGATTGAAAATCGGCATTGTATTATTATATTTACGAGCCGCCGGATGCCTTTGTCGAAGGAATTAATTCCTATACATATTTTAATTATAAGAAAATTAATATATTATTTTCGGAATACAATTGTCAATATCCTATTATCGAAGAATTCAATTAGTACGAGAGAAATAGGATATTGGCTCGATTAGCGAAGATTGATTAAAACAAGATAATCAACAACACTACGTTAGTATTTATATATAATAAAAAGAAAATAAAAACGTCGGACAGAAAAAGAAAAATAATTGAATCAAAATGTTATAACAGTGTCCAATATATTAATAATTCATTTTTAAAAAGGTGATATATATTTCGATTTACGTTTACACGAGTTTTTATTTATATTTTTATTACTCTTTTGACGCAAATTTATTTCTTATTGTATAATCTGAAAATTTTAAATATCAAGGAAAATATGACATATAATTTCGTTTTTCGAAATATATAAAGTAATAAAGCTAGAAAAAGAAACTCCTGGTTATAATAATGCACATCAGGGTTTCTTTTACTACCTTTATTTAAAAAAAAAATGGATTATTCTAAGAATAAAAATAGTTATTCATGATATCCATTCACTCGCACTTGACACATCGTATTATATGCGAGTGCAAAAAATCACCGTAACTACAGAAATTAGTATTATTGTTTTTATTTTATTTTTCGCAGTTGCTGAATGTAAAGGACAATGATTATTTATAATGTTTTATCTTTAGACATTTTTATACGAATACAAAAAGTTTGTGATATGTAGGATTTATATTAATAGAGTTATTTAAGAATTACTTGGGGTTCGAATTTACCCCATTAAATTTAGTCTATTAAATTTGTAAAAACAGCCTATTAATATTTTTGTTAATATCAATATAATATTTTATGTGATCTGATCTTAATAAATAAATTCATTATAGTTTTTTTATAGCATATAAATAAATTTATTCACTAGCTCGGACTATAGGCAGGTTTGATCATAAAACGATTTTGCCATTATGATTTTTTCCTTTCGTGATATTTAGATTTACTTATGTAAAAGCATAAAAAATTTAAAGAAAGTAGAAATGTGAAAATTGTAGATACTAAAAAATATTTTTCATACTATTTGTTATAGCCTTATTTTACTTCTAGATTCTAGAACGTTGCTTTTTTATGGACGTTGCTTACATTTATTAAAATTGTTTGAATAAATATAAATGTGGAAAATAGTGAAAATTTTTTGCAAATAATAAATTATTAAAAAATTCTATAGCTCAAATTCTATATCTAATAAAACAGCTCACTAAAAATAAATAAGCATTTTTATCCTAACGATTATTAATTTCTTTGAATTGTTATACAAAAGCCTTACATTAAGACCTTTTTTCTGAAAAAAGGCTTAATTTAACGTCTTTCATCGACGAAAATGTTGTTTCAATAATGCCTCAATGATCCTTGTCATTTTCAAAGTATGAATTCTGTGAATATATATTCACAGAAGCCACTTTAAATATTTTAAGTGGCTACTTTAGTTTCATACCTCTGAGAAAAAAATATAACATTCCTTTAACTGACAGATATTCTCTCTGAAAAATAAAGCAACTTATACAAATATCTTTAAAACATATAGAAATACATACATGCATTAAATATAGGTTTTTTCAAATACGTACGGTATTTTCGGAGCAAAATTAAATTTTGCCAGTACATTTCGCAATGTCATCGCGTACAAAGTGACTGAAAGATTTGATTAAATGATAATCACACGGGACACTCCCGAAACGTGCATGTATGCCGAGGGTTAACATTCCCAGTTTGCGTTATACTACTCACGAAATTAATTATTAAAAAATACGGACAAATAATCTTTGAATGTGTACTTTTTATTATTTGCAATTCGGCAAAATGAATTAATATCGTTAAAAGCTCCACATATATTTTTCATGGACAATAAAAGCTCTTTGTAATCAATGAAAAATGTGTTCACCAGCCTCCATTTTAATTGAATTAACGTATGTAATGGATATTGCTGTGCTTAATCATTGATTTTTATATGTATATCATCTATTGACATATATGTATTTGTATTATTAAATATTATGTAGAGCTGTATGACATCGTACGTATAAACTTATGAAAGTAATCCATGTGGAAAGACTCGGATGCTTTCGAGCCAGACGATATTAATGTATCTTCTAATGGTTAATAAGATCTAAATCTTATTACACATATACCGTTATCTTAATCCATTACTTACTGATCAGACTGTATATTTTAACATTTGTGATGTTATACTCGGTTAAGTCTCGGCCGACGAATGGTTGTCTTTTCATAACGCAGAGGCTTTCACTGAAGTTGTCATCCCATCTTAAAATCGTCCTGTCGTGAATGAGTTCAAGCATATCATATCCCTGAGGGAAATATGTACCACACTCGTCTAGTCTACACATGTTCACATAATACTCATAGTATTATATATTTCCAATCGTTTTATATGGTAGAAGGGTTTTTCAAATAGTATCGGTTTTTACCCCGAACGAGTTAATAATGATCATTTTTTTTTTACTTTTCCGCTACATACAATCCTTAACAACAGATGAGAGCCCTATTATTATTATTAGCTAATATATAAAATGGAATAAAACCAACATACATACATCATACCTTAGTATTATATATATATTTTTTTCAAATAATGTACAAAGTTAGATAAAAATGTACGTTTCTCGAAAATAAATATCTTTATTTATTCATCTAAAATAATCAGACTTTTGTGCCAGAATTTTTTTAAAAAATCGTAGCATTTTTGGAACGCGATTTTTGGTATAGCGTTAGCTCCTTCGGCGATTATATCTTAATCTCCTCGATGTTGGCAAAAAGTAGTTCTTTCATTTTAAGGAATAAAGAAAGAGTTAAAAAGGATCATGTCAGCGGAATTCTGAGGCTAAGGCATCATAACGATAATGGTTTTGGCCAATTTTTCCCAACATTTTTCATTTATTTATACTATTAATAAATCGCCCTAAATTAATTTGATTAAAATAAAAAAGTAACTATTTAAGGTAAGTTTTTACATTTAGTTCTATAACTTACCTTTTTTATACTAACCAAAAAGGAGTTGCATCCTTATTGAATAGTAAAATCTTTTATATTTTTAGATGTAAGTAAATGTTTGATTTTTAGGTTTAAATGAATATATACATCACAAAATGTGAAAGCTCTTACTGAAGCATGTATTAGAAAAAAAATATTTTTAATGAAATAATACAGTAGCGGTCATTTTTTAAGTAAATTCTTAAAATGATTCAAAGTTTTGCAGCTGTGTCAGTTTTGGTATTTTTTTTTATTAATAAGCTAGTTATTCTGCATAATATATAATTTAATAATACTAGTTATTAGTAAACAAAAATACACAATTTTATCAATATTTAAAATAAAAATAACACGATTAAATTTAAATTAATACGCTTAATATTTACAATATTTTATGAAAAAATACGTTAGATACATAAACGAGTTCTTTAAGGTTTCTGCCATTATTACTTTATATTGGACCTTTGGCATTGTTGTTGTCAGTGATTTTGATTTAGCAGACAGGCTCTGTTTTTGATGGTGTTTAAATCGGACTAAAATCTGGCTTAATTTTTGACCTCTGAAAATAAGAAAGAAAAATGTGTGATATGTTTTCTCTAAGCTAAAGTAAATGGTCAAACAAATAAAAACTTTTACCATATTAGCCGCCCAATGACGTAGTACAGAATCATCATGGAAGATACAATCGTTTATATAAGATAGGTGTTGTTCTATGGATGGAACAAGGTTCTCATTAAATATTCTTTTATGAACTTTTATATTGATGGTTCCATCGAGGAATAGTAAATCTCTAACTCTATAGTAAGAAATGGTTCTTCAAACCATTTTTCCTCCACTCCATGCTCCACCGTTGGCTTGATGCATTTTTCGTCAATTTTCTCCTGTTTTCTTCCTTACATATTGAATGTCATTCGAGCCTAGCAAGTTAAATTTGCTTTCATTAAAAAAGATAATTTTCCTCCAGTCCGCTAAAGTAGGGTTCCAGTATATTTTTGCCCATTGGAGTCTTTTGGAGTGAATTTGTTTCAGAAGAAGTGGTTTTTCTGCCGTTGATCCTGCCATAAAATTATATTTGCTAAGCCTTTTCGATGCCTTTTAGACACTTGACTTCCTTTACCTCTGTTCTTATATTTGAGGTTTAAAATCAGTTGGTTTAGCAGAACCTTTTTAAGATCTTTTGATGCGGTTGTCTTCCATTTTATACTAACCCAATATTTAAGAATTTCTTAATAAATCCAGTCAATACAGATTGATTAAATCCCACCCACCGATGCTGTAGTTTTGGCGGAATTTTTATTTATATATATTATAAAGGGTTATTTATTAATTTTAAAATGTTCCTTTTTATTTTTTACTATATCCAGTACTATATAACAATATATACAACTACTTGCGGTAAAGTAGTGAATTAAAACAGTACTTTATATAAAAAAAAAAATCATACCCCTTGAAACTAACTACATTTTAATGACCTTTACTGAATAAATTTAAAATCAGATTTTTAATGACATAAATAAAAATAAATTAAAATAACTCATACCGGTCGTGGACATATTGGTCAAATATGAATGGTGATTGAAAGTAATCCATGTTTAATAACGCGTGAGATGGCACTGAAGATGAAGAGTGATGCTCAGATTTTCATCAATTTCGTTCCTCAAATAATGGTTTTATATAAAAATAGAACTAGAATGAAGTCGAATCTACTCTGGTTTCGTTTTTATAGTAAATATTGGGATTTTGCATACATAATAATCTCATTGAAATCCTTTAATGCGATTATTAAAATTATTAGAATTATTCGTTTATTTGTAATGGACTAATTGTTTTAATGAGTGTTCTTATGAATTTTACGCTTATATGTATTCAAGTTATTTATAATACTAAAAGTTTTTATAAATAATAAATATTAGGCTTTATTACTATATTAAAGTACGTGTTTAAATTTTTGGCTTATTGATGTTAACATAATGTAAAACATTTGCATAATTTTCTTTTTTATTTTCACATTAACCTCATGTTATAGAAATTTCTTTATCCCAAGTAATATTATGGGATAAAAATATTTTATATTTAATTTTAAATTTCAAGAATACGCACGAATAAATTCGTTTTTAAGCTTATGCCATAATTTTCGCATTATAACAAATTTTCGCACGCGATGCGGTTTAATTCTTCTTTATCTTTTGTTTCGAAGGGATCAAACGGAAAAGTTTTCACCTCGAAGATCGCTTTTCATGAATCATCCGGTAGACACCGCCGTGAAGAATATAGATGACAATGCAAATAGAAAAAAAATACGTAGCAAGGGTCCAATGGGGATATCGGATACGTGCCTAAATTGTGATGTATTGAAACCAAAATATGTTCGTTTTTTTGATTACTCGGATAATGAAAAAAAAGTATTGCACAGCATGGAAATTAATCTTTGTAATACGCTCGAGAATAAACGGGCGTATATTGCAAAAAAAAAATCATTTTACGAGGCTTTATTCGAAACATCGGATACGGATACATATTCAATGGGTTTAATTGGAGGCAATTGTTATTTATTTATTGGTAAATAAATAAAATGTATACAAAACATGTATGCCATAGTTACAGCAAATAATAATGAATATTAATCTCTTTCATCTGTCCAGTCATATCAGATTTTTTTGATCTGATAGAAAGGATTGTGAGATTGTATATTTATTATAATATTAGAAACATGAGTGATTATATAAAATTTCAGTTAAATATATAAATTAAACTAATGTAAAAATGTCTTATTTAGTGATGAGAGTAAATTCAATTTATTTGGATAAAATGGACAGCGGATCCAAAGGAAATGAGGAAGATACTACAAAGAGTGTTTTTCGTAAAATATTTTCCTTGTAGAACGGCATGAGGATGAATCACGGTTTATGGGATTGGTCATTTCGATTAATGTCAATGTGTCAAAGTATTTTTCAAACTAACAGAGTTTACATTACAGCTCGGTGACTATCTGAGAGTTTAAATTAAATTTTCAAAGTACCTTTGTATTCTACACATGTACTCTCTTTGTGACATGTGTTCATTAGCTTATCAAGTAATTGAATAAAAAAAGATCTGAGAGGATATTCTTTGTCGTTAAACAGCTCAGACTTAAACCTCATTGATAATGTGTAGAATGAAATGAAATAATATATTAGCATCTAACACAGCGATAACCATCACGAGACCCGCATCTGGAAATTTTCTGCGACCTTTTCGTACTTTGATGCTTTCTATGTAATTTGTAATTAATAAAAATAAAAAAAGGCTTTTAGCCACGGCGCCCCATTAATATCATACCATGCTAAGCTCGCTTTACCTGCTTAATGACAGGGATTTTCCTAATTACGACCTTCTAATATGATGATATATGTTATATTAATAATAATTATATATTTATTAATCAATAGAATTATGAGTTTTGCCAAAATATCTCTTCAAAGTTGTCATATACGTCACATAAATTGGGGTGTTATTTTTAATCAAAAGTTTATTCGACGAATATCATTTTTTCCGCAAGTTAAAAATCGCCAAAGAACAAAAAAAGTCGTGAAACATTTTCGACAGCCAACAAAATTGTAAGCATCCAATATTGCTACCAAAGTCTGGATACGTTATGGATAAATTTACTAAACGTCCGCTTATACAGCCTCCAAAATTAGAATATTTTGCATTTTTTTTTATTTAACCTTGTATATATTAATACAAACAATGGAAGGGTGAAAGCTTTGATAGCAGTTCTAATCATCATTGTATTATTATAACGCACTAATCGAAGAACATTTTTTTAAATTCAAATAACAATTGAATCAATGGAAGAAGCTCTAATTTTTTAAATATAGTATCACAAAAATCTTAATAAATGAACCTTATATATGTCTAAAAAAATTGCGGGTGCAAAGGATAGTTAGAAAGGTTTTAAAAAAGCGGTCTATTTAAAATATACAAAATGGCTTATATATCCAAATCTTAAACAATAGTTAGTGGCTTTAAGGTATGTAAGAATAAATCAGACGATAATATTATAATGCAGTAATGCATCCAGTGATCTAATTATAAAAATGTCACTGATCCTACCGATTTCTCCAGCCAAAATCATTTAACCGATCGGTCACGGCGGCTCGAAACCAAGAGCTGGAGGAGTTTTAGCTGGTAAAAATCCAGCACTATCTCCTGAAGGGAGGTGTCTTTTGAAGACTCCTCTCCTCCAACAAAAAAAAAGGTTAGGTTAGGTTAGGCTAAGTTGGGTTGGGTTGGGTTGAGTTGGGTTAGGTTAGGTTAGGGGCCGACAGCAAGGAAACGGAAAGATCTCCCCTCCTTCAACAAAAAAAAGGTTAGGTTAGGTAAGGTTAGGTTAGGTTAGGAGGGTTGGGTTGGGTTGGGTTGGGTTTGGTTAGGTTAGCTTAGGTTAGGTTGACGATTAACGGCCGACAGCGGGGATAACGGAAAGATCCGATACCAAGAAAGACGTGAGGTTAGGTTAGGTTAGGTTAATTTTGTCTGAATGGGGTCTACTAATAATAAAAAATAGACCCCAAGCATTTTTAGTCAAGATATTAATGTAAGTTTTTAAAAAAATGATTATTTTAAGAATAATAATAGTTATGCGAGATATGCTTCAAAATTTGACACTAGCACGGTTTCACTCGCACTCGGCACATCATATCAGATGTGCTCTATAAACAACCCTCCCTCTCTTCTCCCGGCCAAAAAAAATCACGTTTGTCTGAACAATGTTGGGATCGCTGACTAATGTTTGCATTCGCGTATTAAAAATAAGTTAACCGATACGGCTCGAAACCAACATTGTCGTTTGAAGGAGGGGGTCTATTTATAAAGGAAAATTGACCCCAAGTAGTTCAAGTCGAGATATTGATGTAGTTGTCATCAATATCTTGATTTTTTTTAAATGGATAAGGACACGACGGCCAAATTTACACGGCATGTGTCACTATTATAGGTTTCACTTGCACTCGGCATATCGCACTGGATGCGAGCGAGAAAAAACATCGTCCCTGTGGTAACAGAAGCAAATATCAATTGAAACAAACTTTTTTATGTTTAAAAAAAATAAAAAAATATTTGTTCCATCTATGATTTATAATAAAAGAGTTATTCGAGAAAATTAAAACTTGGGGTCCCAAATAGATCCCATCTGCCATGTATACAACATCCTAATATTAATGTTAAACTGTTATCACCAACCTTTACAGGATAATACAATAAACATATATTTTTAGATATTTTGAAGAAGTATGATGAAGAATGGGATATTACAATTCCAGTAATTTGGAAAGAAGACAATTTCAATTTGTCATGTTTTTTGCAACATATATATTTGTTTACGCATTTATGTTTTTTTGTCGGAAACATATTACATGATTTTGTATGAGCTCCATGTTTTTTCGTGAAACGTATCTACCCATAAATGAATCGTTCGGAATCCATAACTTTATTTTTACTACCTAATTTGTTTTTTCTGGCGACAATTTTATTTCATAATTGAAGAAAATACTGATTGATTTTAAAGCTAAGAAAATAAGGAAATATTAATTTTGAAGCTAAAGTTCAGTATTAATAAACATATTAAATAAATAATCAATCAGTAAAAATCGCTGATTTATTTGATGCCGACCTGTAATTAATAAAATTAAATCGTTTTTAAATTTATACCAATACAAAAATACAATAGATATTCTGCACAATAAAGAAAAATGTGCAAACATAAAATATCCGGATAATATTATGGTTTCCGTGATTCAATAGGCAAATACAGGGATAATCCTTAATACTTAGGGCGTATCTATAAATCTCTCAGAAAAATACATCGTATAAATAAAATCACGTCATAAAAATGATTATGACGCAAATAATTAAATTAGCGTAAATAAAAAAATAATATACTATATTTTATATGACATTGTTTGATTCTGCACAGTTGATGTGTAGGGGTTGTTTTAGGTAGCAAGTGGGTTATGGAGGCCAGTCGCTCTCCGACCGCGGGTCGTGTCATACCTGTGGTACCAAGAGCCAAATTTGGCAACCCTGTCGAAAGTCATACGCAAATAATTAAATTTATAATAAAAAAAAATAGTGAAAATGTTATCGAGTAGTGTGAAAATTAATATAAGTTTTAAATAACATAATCGCGAGCATTAGGAAAAGGGGATAGGAAGTAAGATCATAATAAAAAAATATATATTAAATCGTGTTAATCCAGTGCTATAATATTTTTCAATGGTATTTAAATCAATGGTTAATGATATAGAATTATAAATAAATAATATAACTATATTTATTATTAAGTTATATTTATATTATTATGTTTAAATCTTATTTTTTTTAAACACAATGATAGAAAACATTTATGTACGAGTTTCGGTAAGCAGAGACGTAGAGTGATAATATATATATATTTTATTAATAATTTAATAAATAATTAATCTAACAAAATAATGATTATGACCTATTTTTTAATTATTGATTATAACTGTCATAGTATTTTTTTTTATAATAGGTTTTATAAAATATATTTCACGTTAGGTCTTTGTTGTCTGTTTCTATACCCTTGTGTGTACTTAGTTTTTACAATATCCTAAGATAAAAAAGATTGGAGAGTGTTCGAGATTATTCGAATTCTTTTGCGAATATTTTTTTCCGTTTGTAGAATGATGAATCAACGTTGAAAAAAAATATAAATACAGAGAGACATAAAGAGGCAATTCATAGATAAAAGACAAATTAAAAAAAAGTTCATTAAGAAAGATCATAATGATTAAAAGTTTTCATAAAGTGACTTTCGGCCACTTCCTTACAACTCTCATTAGAGTCACAGGAAATACAAGGAAGAGAAAGCGGCAGGATATCTGTACAATAACAGAAATTTTGTCAAAGGCGAGAAATATATATATATTTTCCGAAAAAAATGCGGAGAATTGGAAAAGTCACGTTTTAGTTTTTCTTATAAAAAATGTACACGAGAAATTCACCAATCTAAAATTAATTGTTCATTTGACATTAGTATACATAATTAAAATTATAAGATTAAATCTTGTACAATGTGTTGTCTTGATTTAAAATCATAATAAATTAATTTTGCGAAGGAATGATTTAATTACGGTCTGGATGTTAGTGTGACTCTCGTTTCAGGCATTTTAGATAATTTTAAGCTCAAGCGATTTTTCATTATCTCGTTCGAGGAAACTTCGCCGCCTTCAGAATAATTTCTAATTAATTTAGGAATTATAATTACACGGAATTTAATAAATAATTTTGAATAATAATAATACCTGGGAATGTCATTTTTCCATTAGACCTTTGGATGAAATCCAATTATTGATGAGGTGACATCCGTTTTATGGGTCAAATTGATTTTGTGACAGAAGAAGGAGAGAATGTGTCCTAGATTTTTTTATATATGAACTCTTGAAAAAAAATCAGGTCGAATTTAGACAAAAATATATCAATTAAAACAAAAACATCTAGTTGAACATTATTATTTTATATTTAATAATAAAATATTTTTTCAAATAAATCATAATGATTCTAGAGCGAAGAATGAGCGATGATTGATGCAAATATCCTCATAAATTTAATATTTTATTTAAATACACGAAACGCCATATATTAATAATTCAAAAGCTCGACGTAGCAACGTCATGCAGTAATTAGGTGTTTAATAAATGTTTACATTTTAACGAATTAAAACTTAATAAAAGCAAATTTTTAATTCACATAAATTATCGTACGAGCACATGTTATGAGATTTAAATTAAATTTATTTTTTATCAATTCAGTATGAACATTATAACGCACGTTTCAGCTAATTAAAACGTTCCAAGGCAGATTTATGGTTATTTTTTTGTTCTAAAATTATCTGTTTATAGATAAATTGATTTTTTGCAATATAATGTATTATATAATGCGATAGTGCTGAAATAAAAACATGGTCGAAAGAATAATTCGTTAATTGAAAAGCTATTCAAGCGAGCTTGCACGATCAATATCTGAAACTTTCATTATACCTACCATATATACTAATCAATATATAGATAATATTGGGGTAAAATTGTAATATTACGACGATCCATTGCAGATAAAAGGGATTAAAATTATTTATTATTCGCTTGATTAAATTGAATTTGCAAGCAATGCATGACTTTCATTATTAATTACTAAATTGTATTCCAGATTAATTCCAGAGCCGTTCTTGCAAATATTAAGTAACGATTTATCATGTAACGTATATAAAAAATATCTACGAATTCATGAAATATTTTTCACGATTTTTCCGATATATTTTCATCAACAACTAGAAGATATAACGAACGCCACTCGATGAAATAAAATGTTACACAATATGTTAATTCCCGTCTGCTTTCTGTGGCATTTTTTTTAAATGTTTTCCATCGTTTTTCTATCAATGAAATAAAATGTCAATCGACATATACAACGGAAAAATATTCAGCAACGTACAAAATTGAAAACTCTTTGTTTCAATAATAATAATAATAGTTTTCCTAGCATTCTATGCAGAATTTTCACGATGCATCAGAAGATTAACATTTTCTCTTACAAGGCTTTGTTCATTTGCATAATTAATGTGAGAAAATTGATGAAACTTTAGGACTTGTGTTGTAATCCTTTGCAAGGCGGCAAAACCTCCGCATTGAAAATTTTAAGCTCGAATAAGTTTCAGGTGTCGCGTAGTTCAACAGAGACGATATGCGGAATGTATATTGGATTAATTCCTAACCTCACGAGTCTGAAATAATTTATTCAATTGAGTTAAGCCATTGCCGAAATTAATTTCTAAAAAAAATAATTAAAAAAAATCCGTGAAAAAAACAAACATTTTATTTGCATTGCGTTTTCTTTGTAATTATGGGGGAATCCGAATTATAATTAAAATTGGCAGGGATTTCGCAAAATATTATTCGAGGGGATTTCATCCCATCGCTAACACCATTGTTTGTTCAAGATCACCATTATTAAAATTCCCCACGGGGCATTGGTTAATTTTAATTTGAAAATTTATTTACCGCCATTTGATTGAATTTTTTTAAAATCATATGAAATTTCCCGGCTTATTAAAAAAAACAGCCCTTAAACAATATAAAAAATGGTTTTCAACATCATTAATTTGGTATATTCATTCATAAATTTCGAAGGATTAGAATATAAATCGTTTAGATGAGATTCTATTCGAAGAAGGATTAATTGAAATTGCTTTGACGAACAATAATCAAAATAACTAACGATGTACTGAACATATCACAACAGCTGAGAAATTATTTGATAAAAATTGGCCCTAATTCTTGAAAATAATTATAAAAAATACTAGGAGCAGAAAAAAAGGATTACGAAATCGAAAAGCCATAACTGTGTTATATAAACCATCCAATTATTATTTTGTACTGGTAACTTAAATTGGACTGAAAAATTTACCGCTGAAATAGCATAAGTATATTTAAAATATGGATGCATATTCAGATGAATAAAACTATTACTTGTTTTAGTATTTATAAAACAAAAATATTTATAAAAAATTCTACACCAGGCGAAATTTAATAAATCGTCATTTTTTACAAAAAAATCACAACTCTTTTATTAATTAAGATATTGAGACAAAAATTGAATTCCTTAAACATCAACATTTATTGCATAGTTATTGCAAAAAAAAATATTTATATATTATAGCAGGGGTTTTTCAGAACTTTTTGGAAACGGGCCGAATTAAATTTTTTATGAAACAAGGTTTGAACATTGTCTTTAGAAAGTGGAATTTTAAATATTTATATAATAAATATTAAGTTTGAAATAATTGTTGTCGTTTGAAGTCGTTCTTGTAAAAGGGCCATAAAATATTTTTAATAAATGGTTTTAAATGCACGCCGCATTTGCCCAAAATCTCCTCAAGGTCTGTTTTCTTTGTATTGCTACAACTATCAAGTGTATAACAAAAAAAAATATTTAAAAAAACAAAAACGTTGTAAAAGTTACAGCCAAAAAGTAGTCATAAAAAAATTAGATTTTTATAAAACGAATTAAAACATCATTATTTTGTATGACTTGTTACCATTTAGCTAGTAATAATTTACGCAACAACCTTATTATAATAATTAACTTATATAGATCAAGGATCATGGAAATGCAGCTTTTAATTAATAACCGAGAGCGCGATTAATCACGTTTATAATTCGAGTATGAAAATAGATTAAGCTTGAAGCGAAATTCATCACGTGTATTAAAAATTGTATGTTTTTTCTGTTATAATCGATTTTTTATAACAAATTTAAGGGTTTTATACAATTTATAATCGCATGTTATATAGCAGTTAATACTTTTTATATCAATTTCCATCATATTCTCAAGATAAAAGTATACGTTGAGATTTTTATATGAGTTTAAGTGGCAATTTGTGTAATCAGTATAACAAACGGTCTATTAAAGCGAACAAAGTCGATCAGACGTATTAAAAAAAATGTATAATGCCATTCATTAGCTTAAAAAAATAGAATAATACGAAAAATTATGGCCAATTAAAAAAAAATGATTTCGTTATTGCCAGAATTAGCGATATTAAAAGTGTCGCTTTGTAAACCTGGCTTATGGCCAAAAATGTAAATTTTAAGTTATTATTATATCTGAATTTTGATATTTATATTTAATAATATTTATTTGTATGTACAAAAAACGAATAGACAGAAACAGGTGCTGTTTAAATGAAGAAATCCTTTTAAGAACTTTTACATTTTGTCCAAATTAAAAGCGGATAGATATGTATGGGTCTATTGGCTGTAATCGTTTTTTAAGTTTGTTGGAAAAAAAAGTTAACACGAATCGGATGTCACAATACGGAATTGGTTTCAGACCAGCTCCTCGTTAATACGAAGAAAATATATTCAACGTCGATTATGGAGCGGAAATCGCAAACGTGAAATTAAATTTTCGCGCATTGCGAATATTTCCGCGTCGAGGAAATTTATTGTGTATTTTTTTACATGACAACACAATTGACTCGCAAAAATATACTCACAAATGAGTATAATTCTCTAGGGAAAAAATACTACATGTTTTTTTATTATTATTTGATGTGATGATAATATTGAGGTGTCTGCCAATCGTTACAAATGATACTTTGAACATGCTTTGGATATATTTAGGGATTAACTTTCTTAATAATTTAGAAAGTCAACATGACCCAAACGTATTTCGCTTCGATATTAAAAATATATATTTATAAATTTCCATAATAAAATAATATACAAAATAATTAGTGGAGAGATTTAACTCTGGTATTATACAGAAGCAATATATAAAATATCTTCAATAGAGTCGATTATCAGAATTAATAACGGAACAATGGAATCAAGTTTATTTTTCAATGGAATAGGTTTACTAACCCCCATTAAAGATATCATCTTATTGTCAAGATTTGCAATTAATCTGAAACAATGGATCAATGAGATTTTCACGTGGATGTCAGTCAAAGTAGAGTATTTGTATTTATTTTAGACGCCAGGCTGTGTATAGTTGATGGATCATCCAAAGGTCGTTAGACATACTATTCAAATAATTCCAGAAAATCGGCCCCACAAATGTCTTTGATATTTAAATTTATTGAATTCACTGGAAATCAAATTAAAGCCGAAAATACAATCGAATACATATATTAATACATTAAAATTCTTTTATCTCGAATAAAATAAAACATTTTATTAAAATTAATGCGAGCTACTTAACAAATGCCAGAATAAATCAGGTCAGCCAAAAGAGATTTTACGCAAATTAACTCTGAAAAAATAGCGTACTATTTATCATGAGAATATATTGAAATGACTCGATTTTTCGACACAAATAATAATTATAATTATTAAATTCGGATTTAATTTAATTTTGAAAATTGTATTAGCGCTCTTTAATAAACATGACCCAAATGTGACACCTGGATGACATTAACCTTTAGTTACGTGACCAGATTATATATTAACTATGTTTCCTTTCCGCGTTGATCTAATTTTGCATTTTCAGCTGTAACTAATTTAACACTGAAAACATTTTATATCTAATTTATATTTTTTATATATATATTATAAAATCGTAATACTATATATCGAACTCGTTCGACATATTTGTTATTTTTATGTAACATCTCGAATCAATACGCTTTAAGGAAAATAATTCCAAATAAGGATACGGTGGGTAATGGATGGAAAATTATTTCCACGTGTCACACGTAACATTTCACGAGGGTAATATAGAAAATATACCCGTTAAATGTAATCAACTCGGAAAAAAAATTAAAATCGTATTACGGCGATATTTTTCAGCAATATATTAGGTTGTTCAGAAAGAAACGCATGTGCTCACAAAGCAAAAAAAACAGATTAAAAAATAAGGCAATTAAACTGTGACGTGTTACCTCCTCCATTATACTCACCGGAGTTAATAGTCTTAACTTAAGACTTAATAACGAAATAAAATATCATTTAGAACAGTGCTACTCAAGATTTTTTCGGTGTTACGTGGAGATCGGCTATATTATGTACATTGTTGTTTTTAGTGGCGTAGCTAGAAATTTTAGGCACCAACCACAAAAAAATATAAAACTATAGTATGAATTTTAGTTCTTTTTACATAAGCAAAAATATATGTGTGTAATTTGAATATAAATGACATCCTTGTGTCTTAACATTTAAAGCTAAGAACCAGAAGAAAACATATTTTTCATTTAGTTACTATATTATTTTAGCATACCAGCAAGATTTTTTATTTAAACTGATAAATTTGTGTGGAAAATAAACTACGTAACGGGAAAATTATGATGTTTGATCTGCGGTTTCCACATTTGTTATTTAAATTAGGATGTTTTGCAATATTGAGGAAGCACAATTAATTTCTCATCACTTCTTACGTTGTATTGTTTCTTCTATTTCTTTGTCTTTATTAGCTTACCCCGATGTTTTCAATATTTCATTATTTTCGAAAAATTCATGGGCCCTCCGAGGACCCTTGAATCCCGAGTGCCCTGTTGCCTTGTATCGTTTTCAAGGTAGCTACGCATCTGGTTGGATTATTTATTTTTTATATTTATTATATTCAAGGACAGCTCGTCCATGAATATAATAAATATAATATACGTACACTGCGGAGCAGCAGCACCCCCAAGGAAAATATATCATTATATATTAATATGTGTCTTTCGATTATGTATTATGTATAAGAAAATATAAATATAATTTATATTTATTAATCTGGCCGGTACCTACGCGGCTAGTGTAAGTCCGAGCGCTGTCTGGTCGTCAGGTTTGCAAGCGCCGTGTATCGGATGAACGCAGGACGCTTGCAGAGGGGGGGGGGGGAGGGTCTAGCCCTAAAGGACTGGGTTGCGCTGCGGCTCAGTACAGTCTTACTGGCTGATTAATGATTGTTAATATTATTTAATATTTTTACATCACCTTGTTTATCATATTTTAAATAAAATATTAAAAACAAAATATATTTTTTTAATTTTTAATATTAGGCGACAATATAAAGATTTTAAAGATGCGGCCGAATGAGTCACACATAATGTTATAAAGAGTTTATTTATTTCGCCAGAGGATAAACCTATCCGGTTACTCCCTTAGCTCAGTCGCGATTAAATTACGTTATCCTACAGAGCAGAATATGGATAGCACTGATCTAGAAACTCATTAGAACTTAAGTCATCTAGTTTTTTTTAAGAAAAAAATTTAAGTATAAAGTTGTACGGTCGTAAAAAGCGTACTTTATGTGAAAGAAATAAATAGGAAAAAATCATTACATCCTGCATTGCGATAAAATTGACTGAGGTTAGGAAGCAAAATATTCTTGGATATCTTTTTCACATCTATCCATTAGCATTTTTTTATGATCTAAGTAAAGTTGCATAGATTGAAACAAATGAGATCTGAAGGAGAGAATTGATAAACTGAAGGATAAATTATGCCGTTTTTAACCGTTTAGACGCCACGGCGTGCAGGCACGCGTAACCGGCTAACCAACAGCGCCACGGCAAACGCTACTACGAATTTATTTATGAATAAATATAATATTTTTAAATGAAAATTAATGCAGAGACATCTTTTAAAGGTAATGTGATTGTTAGAATGTCGATATGTTTAGCCGTTTCATTTTATTTGAAGTTTATACGGCGTACGGTAAAAATCCATATAATTGGCTTGGCGATTAAAAGGTTAAATTATATTTTGAGTATCCTTGTCAACTAATTATCGTACAGTTAATGTTAAATTTGATTCGAGTTTTGCATGTAATAAGTCATCGTCTAATTTCACTACTTTATATTTATTCTTTAGAATTTTTTAGAAAAATACAAAAAGTTTGTGACATGTTGGATTTATATTAAAGATTTTTCGACAATAATCAAAAACATCAGTGCCCTACATACCGACCTCATTGATAAAGAAACACTCTCCATATATGTCACAGATGTTTATAATTGCAGTTGTCGTATTTTTTTGCGCAAAATTCGTAAAAATGCAATTAAGTATTAATTGTTTGTCAGGTAAAAAATTCTCCAACTAAAGCAACGTTAACATTTTTTTTTCACAAAAATAACGTTCTCCAGATGTAAAAAATTAACGTAATTAGTTGTTATTATAAGAGATGATTATAATGAAAATAATCATATAATATTTCAGATTGTGCGTATATTTTTTTTTGCTAAAATGAAAAATAATGATATAAAAGATTCGTATATTTTCGTTTTTGTAATACATTTTCGATTCGGTAAAATTATTCAGAGAGATAGATAAATCTTTATTTTGTATCTGCGGTATATCGGAGAGTTTCACGTGAATCGACATTATGGAAAATGAAACTATGCTCGAAAATTTGCATTAGAAAAAAAGAAAACTCTTCTCCAGACCATATTGGAATATCGCCAAAATTTGCATATTAAGTAGAATTTATTTTGCTTAAAAAATGCAATCATTCCATATATATTCTTTTCATTTTCATCTAGTTGATGACTATGTATATTTATATATGTATTTTTTAAATAATTTATTCAAATCAATTTATCTACGAGGATCCGAATTGATTTAACACTTTAATATATGCACTTGATAATACCGGTCAGCTGTGGATCATACGTCGGATATTCTAATTTGCATACAAACCGATTTTGAAAATGTATTATAGCTTTAGGAGTTCCAAAACTCAATAAATATAATTAAATACTCAACGCTATTAAAACTAAAATTTATTCAAGCTAAATTATATTATATTACAGCAAAGTATAGCAATAACGATATAATGTAATTAGTTTTATTTTTATATGGATATTATTAAGGAAATGGATACAACTCCTAATAAGAAAACTCTTAAGAGGCAATTGCTGAGTATATTAGGGTTCGAATACCCAATTAAGTACCTCAATATCGTGACCTTAAAAGCATATTTATGCTTCAACATATTCATAAATACATTTTTATAATATAATTCAATATTCATTATATCATTTGAAGATTTGTTTTAATTAAACAATACCACAGTACTTGGTAATAGTATTAATTTCATGACGAAATTCAAATAGCGTTATTAATTCTGTGGTACACTTTCGAGAATCCTCGACAAATAATTTCAAGGCAGATTGTACCGCAAACTTGGTTCAAAATAAATAAATATATTTAAATGATAATTATATATGAATTTAAATCATACGTAATATTGTATTTAGAATTTGCAAAAAATATTAAATTTCATAGCGAAACCCTGTATTTTTTTTCATTAAATTATATGTGAAAATTTTCCAGACATCCAAGAATAAAGCCTTGGATAAAAAATGCTTTTTTTTAAATAAAGGATCGTACACCATAAATTATATATAAGATTAGACACTCTCATAGAATACAAATCACGTATTAAAACTAATATTATTTTTATCAAATTTTCAACGGTATTAGTGAATTTATTACAATTTCGCACTCCGTTTTATCTCTTTGTCGTTTTGACAATGTATTAATGTATATCTGGGGGATTACTATAACTCTATTGTTGAAACGCCACGTGTTATCCGTTTCATCATCGAGGCATTTCAATCTTATAAATGTATACGGGTAGCTGAAGGTTCCGTGGGGGAAAATCGCTGCAAGCACAGATTTGGCAAACCATAGCCATATCAAAAGGACCCAGATGGAATTTGCTTGCTCTTCCATGTTAAAGTATATTGAAATATAATGGAAAATATGTATGTATACCTGCTCGTATTTGCTAAAGCGGCAGTTTAGCTGATCTGACAAAGGCAATGTAAACGCTTTTTCGATATTAAAAAGAATTTTGATATTTCATATGAATTAATAAAAAATATTATATAATAAAAATAATATTTATGGCCAAATGATATTGTGGTTAAATAAACCAATGTTGTATTTTACATACTAAGAGTATACGCGGTCCAAATAAAATGACAAATATAACAACAAAATATTTATTTCTTTTTCAATGGCCTCAAAACATAATCAACAATTTATTTCTAAAACATTCTTTCATCTATCCCAGGGGTCGGCAAACTTATTAGCAAAAGAGCCAAATATGTACATTACAACGATTAAAAAATAATTGAGGGACAAATCTGTTGATTAATTTAGCAAACCTTTATTATAATTTTAGCTCTTCATTAAATTACAGATATTTTATTCAGTGATAAAACTTGATTTCGTACTTAATAAAAATTTTATTCTTAAATATTAAGTAATTAAGGATTCCATAAATTTAAATCATGATAATGACTGACAAATACTTAATGTGGACAATGTCCTTGCATCTCTTAGGAAAGTTTAAGTAAGTCAGGTTTGAATGTTGTTATTCTTAATTTTAGACACGATTCCAGGTTATCATTAACAAAACGATGTCTTAGTTTACTCTTGATAAAGTTCATGCATGAAAACGATTGCTCGCATGAATATGTAGAACCGAAAAGGGAAAGAACAGCATACGCAGGTTTGTTCAACTAAACATAAGAGTCAGGAATGTTATTCCAGGCGTAGGAGATGATCATGTCTTCCTTCTCCAGGTCTTTCGAAGCAAACCATTTGTGTTTTGAACTAAGCTCACATTTTTTCTTCTCCAATATTTCTAAATCAACACAAAGACGTTCAAATTTAGAACTCCATATTTCCTTGTTTTTTTAAATCCAGCAATTGTATTTCAAAGTCAATGCCAAAAGGATAAAATCTCTTTTCGTAGCATTAAGAGGGTGTTAGCGAATGCTAAGGTCTCTGTGCTGTTTTTAAATTCCTGAAACCTGCTGAGAAATGCTTCCCTCATATTTAAAATGGTTGTTTTGAAATAGTGTTTGTCAATAGATGAATTATTTTCTTGGTAATGCTTCAGCAGACTCGGGAAGTGAAACAATGTTTCCCTTTCAAAATCTTGAGAAAAAGGGATAATTTGTTTTCGAATTAAATGACTTCTTCTAACATCGAAAAAAATGTGTTTCCTTTGCTTTGTAGTTTATGATTAAGCCGATTTAGATGTAACATAACGTCTATCATGAAATAAAAATTTTGGATCTACTGATTGTCTGTTAGTTCTATAAAGTAAAGACCATTCTCAAGAATTAGGAATTCGAAACGTTTTAAAACGTTTCATCTTGATAACCAACGTATCTTGTTATAGAACAGAAGATCATCGTATTCAATCTCCATTTCAACTAAAAATTCTTTGAATTGGCGAAGATTAAGAGCTTGAGGTAAAATGGAGTTGATAATCGTATTCACTTATTCCATAACTACAAATTTCTTCTGGAAATGTCTGCGCAAAAAGTGCTTCTTGATGATTGATGTAATGGTAAGAAAGTATTGTGTGATTGTTCTTTATATTCAAAATAGCAACAAATCCCTTTCTTAAGCCGGTCATACTCTTGGCCTTGTCTGTTTGCCCGTGGATATTTGTGCCAGAGCCGCACTTAAGGGGCCATAGAGCCGTATGCGGCTCCGCAGCCGCAATTTGCCGACCTCTGACCCATCCGAAAGATTTTTAATACCAATCGAATAAAATGTAGCATGTGTAGATGCACAATACTGTAGAAGTCCCAATTTTATTTTGTTGATGTCAATTTTTTTTCAGATAAGAAATGTTTTAATGATTCTCAATAAATTTATTTCCAACCAATATTATTCAATTTCTCGAGAGTGATTTTAGCTGTATGCAGTCGCTCATTGTCATGTTGGAAAAAAATCTTTTCTTCTGTATATTGAGGGCCGTTTGGTTTTCATTGCCTCGTTTAAGCAGTCGATTTGACTTCAATAAATCTTAGAGCTAATGGTTTGGTCATATGGGAGCACTTGGGAGTAATGGATAATCCCTTTAAAATCCCAGCACACCGACAAAAGGGGCGTTCGGTTCGTGGGATACTTCTTTGGTGTGGTTTCGATGTCTGTTCTTTTGTAAGAGTTTGGTTCGATTATTTACCCTCTTCTCATCCCTTATAACTAGAGCTCTGAAAAACGACGATGAGCAACTTCTTGCACATATCTATACTCACAGTCTTGTTTTTGTCGTCCTTATCACGCGGTATCCAAACTCTATATTTATGGATTTTCCTGATTTTTTAGATGTTCATGCACGTTTGAATAAGAGTGTACGAGTGAGTCTGCTATTTTTTTAATTGATTTTGTTGGGTTTGCTTTTGACTTCACACCTTAAAACGTCATCATACATTTGACGAACTTGTCTCAAAGCTTGTTTTTAAATCAAAATTTTGATTTTTTTTAAATCATCTATGACACTGAAGAATAGATTGTTAATCTCTGTATAAATCGCATTTATTTTCATAGTAACAGATGGGGTATATTTTTCAGAAACTCCCACAGCAGCCAGTTTTGCAAATAACTCGTGTCTGGACGAAAGCTCTCCATTTGAAATATAACAAAGAAAAAATATGATTCTCTAGATTTTTACGGATAAAACGAATATATATATATATATAAAACGTGTTAATGAAACACAACTGATAAACAAGCAGGTCCTTGTCTAAATCGCGACATTTTCGTCTAATACCCCATACATATTATGAAAATATCCTTAAAATCGGTAATTTCTACCAAAGATATGTATATATTATTAACCGAAAAACATATTAAATACTAATTTACGAAATAATTTCTGTAATTATCAATAACTTTTTGTCAACGTGTAGACATATTTTCAATTGCCTTTTTATATAACTCTTTGGTTTTTCATTAAAAAGCTGTTCTATATATGATTTCATCTTGTCAGAATTTCTTTTCTCTAACGAATGTTTTCATTAAAAAACTTTTATATATATGATTTCATCTTGTCAGCATTTCTTTTCTCTAACGAATGTTTCATTGATTTATTAATGGTGCGAGATCTGGTGAAAATGGGGGATTGGTTAAAACTTCCAATTCAAGCTTGCTTATGTTTTCTTGAATAAAGTTTACACCATAAGGCCTTGAGTTGTTATCTTGCAAAATTCTCATATATTACATACGCTTAGAAATCTTTCAGAGAAATTCGTTGCTTAAAAGTAATTTATAGTAATCCATTAAATCCTTTTTTTTTTAAAAAATGCTATTATACATTAATAAATTGTAGTAAAAGGATCTTGAAATAAGAAAATAACATATAAATCCAGTTTCAAATTGCGTTGTTAAGAAAATATATGATTTATGATTCTAATGACGTCAGTTGTTTTTGATCATAAAATCTTGAAGAAATTCTGTTATGTCAACAGCAAGAGGTAATTATAAAAGCTATTCAGTGCTTAACAAAAGATGATTTTTCTTGTTTAAAAAAAATTCAATCTTTGACTTCAAAAAGCTTCATTAAAACTTTATTGCTACTAATCGTATTGGTGTTTGATGGAATAAACCAGAGTATTCATTCGTTTATTTCTAACTACAAATTAAATCTTTTCAATTTGTATTAGTTTGATAAAAAAAAGTTTAATTTTGGATTGCTTACACATGTAAAAAGTGATGATAGACCGGATTTGATCTAATATCGAGTGATTAATAAATTATATTATATATAATATAATAAAGACTTTATTAGAATGGCATGAAAATTATATTTATTAATTTTCATCTATTGTATTATATTAATAAAAATATTTATAGAATCAGAGATTAATATCTTATTGTAGCTAATTTTTATAAAATATTAAATTCATATATAACATTATTTAAAGCTCTGTCACATTTTCACGTATATTAAATTTTTGCTCGGGTACATAAATAGTTTAATTTATACTGAAAATGAGATTATTTTGCCTTCATCTTCATTTTGAATGAATATGTAATATATGTGATATATGAATAATGAGATAAATATATGCTGAAAACCGTATTGATATTTTACAAAGCATCTATAACGCATGCGCACATAATAATTTATCTCAGTATGTTCGATTGTTAAATCGATGGATTAATTCGAATATCAACATCATCGATATCGTATTCATTTTAATATATTTTTTAATTATTTTTACATCAATGTCAGCGATTATATATTATACATAGTATTTTATTCGCGTTAAATAATCTATTTTTTGCGAAATTTTTAATATAAATGTAACACTCATAGCACCTAAGTGATTTCCGTGTACACTAGAAAAGATCAAAGAGTCGTTTCCGCTACCTCACACAAAGTATGAGCTGTCCCGGATACTGGAGAAAGATGCTTTCTTCAAAAGGCTCTGATGAAACGATTCACATACACTCGTAGCTTAAGAAAAATATTTTTGCATTGCTGAATATACATGTGTTATTGTAGTGAAAATATAAAAAATTAAAAAATAATAAAATAAATATCATCTCTCTTTATTTAGTAAGATCCTATTAAGATGAGAATTTTCCCGTTGCAATTTCATGCATTTCGCCATTGTGAAATCCGAATTTATGGTATACCGTGGTAACAATAATGAAGATTGGTTCAAGCCAACGTTAGATTATGTAAATTCATACAATATCTCTATTACTGTGTTAATTGCCAGCTTGTCAACCTTGTAATTAATTTAGAATAGAGCAATTTAGTATGCAATTATTTAAATAAATAATATAAACACACCTATAGTTTGCTGAGATGAAAATGTTATGAAATCGGTCCTCTTTTTCAGTTCCGCTCTTATTTCCTTTCGTAGACAATGTTGATTTTCCTTTACTGCAGAATTTTACCATCAATGTCGATTGAATTTAATTCAACTCTACAAAATTGTTTTTTTATTGTAACAAGCAACCGTTTTTCTAAATTTTCCTATATTTGAATATACTGAGATTAGATAAGGGTATTGCGAGTGTCAGCGAATAAGATGGCAAAGTCTTTTAGTATTGTAATTTAAATATACAAAGCCGTAAATAAGTGAAATTGGAAACATTCCATTGGTTTTATTTTACGAATTGAACACTGAAAAAAATAAACGAGAGAAAGCGATGGTGTAAATTCATTTAATCCGTTTCACGGTCCAGTGGATAATTTTATTGACGGATTAATATTAATGGGGAAAAATGCGCCTTTAATAAATAACATTTAAATTTGCAATCGCACCCGAGGGCACCGATCCAGGAAGCAGATTAAAATACAATAAAATATATTTAAATGTAATAATAAGTTTAAAGTTAATTTTATAGATTAATATGATTGTGGATAAATTGTTTTTTGGTATAATAAACTACCATCAAGTGATTTTATTAATTTAATAGTAAATCAAAATACTCTTTTGAACGGTTTATATTTTCTAACTTATTAAAAAAAAGTCAACGAAAACAGAATAAATAAAATAATATGTATTATTTACTATAGGAACAAAGGCTTTGATGATATAAATGGCGTAGGTATTTTAGAATTTCTGCGAAGGGACTGATGAAGCAAATTTGATTAAATTGGCATCTGTGATAAACCATTAATTCAGATTGGACGATGAAATGAAACAAATAGCGTTGATGAAATGAAGAGCTTTCCATGAAAAAAGCACAATACTTAGAAGTCTCTTTATAATAAATGGAAAAGAAGAAGACATTTTGCAATACATGAAAAAGAATTGCCAAAAATGATCCATTTTACTTAATTATAAAAATATATATTTAACAAATAATACAATAGTTTAGTAAATTTGTAATTTGACAGTATTTCGTCTGGACTTATTCCCAGATAATTTCTTAACCCTTTCAATGCGGCGGGTCTAAACACGATTCTGCATCTGAGTGCGGCGCCGTTTTGGACCAAATTATTATTTTGGCGAGGTAAATTTGTATTCATCGTTTACCGCTATATTGAACCATTTTCCTATAAGAGATTTATGCAAACATGTTGATTAGGATATGTTCTTCCATCTCAACTAAAAAAATAAACTCGATTCGCTTTATTTTCGTAATAATAAATCAAACAAAATATCAATTGCTTAAACAGAGTGATTAAGTGAGAAAAAAATGAATGCGAATCAAAATCAATAATGCGAAATGCAATTTTTTTATACCATTACATCCGTACACGTGTATGTGGAACATAATGTACGTGGAACACCCTTAACAACCCCTCAGCCCAGATACGTCACCGATGCTACTGCGGAGATTTGAATGAGACAACACGCGCGATTTGAATCGTTACTATTCATATTTACATATTACATAGTTCTTATAAATTTCTTGTGATATGTTGTATATTTATTGATAGCTGTGTTTATTAGCTGATTTTTAAAACAAACACTATCACTTAACTCGGTCTAGTTTACATGTAACGACACGTTAAATTTTTAAAGAATCTCGCGCATGTACGACATGCGGCCGCACCCTGGACACGAT
Organism: Philopotamus ludificatus; assembly: GCA_022495035.1. Lineage (NCBI taxonomy): Eukaryota > Metazoa > Arthropoda > Insecta > Trichoptera > Philopotamidae > Philopotamus > Philopotamus ludificatus. The sequence goes on from JAGXCT010033999.1 coordinate 35,674, forward strand.
TTGTATGCGCATGTACGTCATGCGCCCCGCACTAAAAGAATTTAAAAAAAATGAAGATTTTGAGTGGAAAAGTTTTCTATAATGATTTTTCTTGATCGAAATAATATTTTTTACAATTAAGCGCTAATGAGGAATAAATAATACCCAATAAAGCTAAAAAATATTGACACGTATAAGTGCGCTGAAATGTTTTACAAAAATAAACGCTGAAACGTTTTACCCTAATATACACACTCTGATAGTTTTCCTTATAATTATCAATCGTACATCAGGGCAAATTATAATGTTGCTGTTGATCAGTGGCGTACGGTGGTGTTGATGTTGGGTGTGCTGAATGTGGAAAAAAATACGGTTTTTTTAATTAATGAATTTTATTATTATTTATATATTATTTCTATTCTTTGTTTTTGTGACATAATTTTTTCAATGGAACTATCGTAAAGTGTGCCCTTCTGTTTTAGTTTTATGGGAATTTTATTCTCTATTGATATTACTTGAAGAAAAAAAACACCTTAAAAAGATAAAAACGATTTTTTTGTATTATTATTTTTCTGATTAAATCTGAAAAATAATAATAAAAACAAAAATTTTAAATAATTATATTAATCATAACAAATTAGAGTATTTTTAGGAAAAATATTGTGTGGTGTCTCCTTAATTTTTTTTTATTAATTTGATTCCAAGTCGGTATTGAATACGCCAAGTTCTTTATTGTTTCTGTCATTATCTCTTCATAATAGATCTTTATTATTTATGTTATTAGAGATTTAAAATTGGCTTTATTTTCTCTGTTGACATTAAAGTTGGCCTGGTGCAATTTTCATGTTATGTTTTCCCGCCTTACATACCGGGATGCCATACGAGCCAAACAAGTTCAATTTGTTATAAATTAATTTTAATATCATTCAATGTATGACATATTAATTATATGACGTATATGTGAACTTGAATGGAATAGAAGTTCTATACTAATTAGTGTATATAAGTTTAATTAAGAAATACATTTTTCTCATGTGATTCTTATTGAATTTTTGATGCACGTATAAGTACAACGGATTTTAGATTAATTAATCATTATTCGGCAATTAGTAAATGTGTACGGGACTTATCTCTCAACAGAATCTGAATAAACTGTTATTGATGTGTTATAAGCATGCCTGATCCGTGATGGTTAAGGATTGATTAACACGCAATTTTGTTCACCGCCCATTCCCTTCGCCTCCTAATTGTGTAGGCGGTTTTCCAGGAAGTTTGTTACAAACAGAATTAGTTATTTGGGTATATTCGGAGAGACTTAGGTGTGTGACTTGCCATGTGTGTGATTTTAGTCTGTGGTGGATTATAGTGATGAACGACTCGACTGGAGTCCCTCAGACGGTTCTCGGTACCGGTGTCATGCTAGATGGCGCGTCCTCTACTCCCAATGGGACGTTCTACGTCTTTTCTACGCTGGTACCTACCGGGGCCAGGGAGATGGATGCCAGGAATAGGTCGCAGATGGACAACGTTTCTATGGAGCTGGACCAGGCCGACTACGTGTTTGACAGGCCTGACATACGAGCGATATTCATCACCCTGTACACCCTGGTGTTTTGCTGCTGTTTTTTTGGTAAGTCCTTAGTATTTTTTTCTAACAACACGTCCATATAATAATCGAATCAGATATCATATTATTTTTAAAAAAATATATAAGCTCAATTTAATATTTACACAATAATAAAATAATACGTTTTAGAATAGAAAACATTTTATTGAAATTGTACAAGATTTTTTTTTATTATTATTTTAAGTCCTCAATCTAAAAGAGATTTTATTTACATTTAAGTTGGCAAAGTGGTTCACGATTTCAAAATGGTGCGCATCACTGATATAGCGTACTTAATATGAAAAACTTTCAGCTTTTCTATGTGAAGAATACGATGGAAACTTTTTATTCGAAAAAAGAAAAATGTTTGTAAAGTTTTTTTTATACAAAGCTAATACATTTGTGAATACTTTATACGAAAAATAAATAATATGCGTCAGAGATTGATTGGGTTAAAAATACGAAAATTTGTAGTTTATACGTTTACGAATTAATTTTAAATAATTAGATAATATAGATCATTATTACTATTACTTACAATTATATTTTTCTACTCTTTTAGACGATCGGTTAAAGGTTTTCATTATCGAAAGACTCCCGTGTATTTTTGGAGTTAAACTTTAATAATTGCGTAATAATCTATTAACTGTCTTTAGCGCGTAAATATTTATGTATTTCATGATATGGGACCAAGCATTTTAGTAATTTCATTTTGAACTTTAATCTGTTTTTCATTATAAGGTCATTCTCTATAAAAAAATATGTAATTCATAAGCTAACAAAATCCATTTTTCATATATATTAAATGCTCGCGTTTAACCCTTTGAATATTAAGTTAATATTGTTCGTCAGATCATAGTACTGGGTATATTGAAGTTCCTAGTCATCAAAAGGTTTAAATACCTATTAATAAATAAAGGCGTATTAATAAACTCTCCAGAAAAATTAGAACATAAGAATGAAGATATTATTTTGTTGGTTTCCACCATTGAAATACCAGATCTAAGGGGGTTTAGTCCTTATTTTTTTATTATAAATTCGGCGAGTTCTGCGATAGATGTAATTTTTCCTCGAGTTTTCATATTATGTAATAAAAGTCACCTTTTAAAAATGTTCACACATTTTTTTCCTAGCAGCAAAATGAATTGGAAAGGATGGTTAATCTTTAGATGACTGTTATTCAGTTCTTTTTACATGATTATAATTTTTTTGTGCACTCTGATTAATCATATTTTAGTTCATAGATATATTTTTGTCATTGTAGTCCACATAATAAAAGTTTTTTACTATAATATTAATGGGCGTGTACCAGTAATATTTTTTTCACTGATACAAGAACCTAGAAATGCTGTAGAGTATTTTTAGGAAGTTTTAAAAATCTCTCATTTTTTTAGACGTTCTAGGATATTAATTTTCTCTTCCATAGAAATAAACTGTCTTTTTTTTTAAAAAAAATATCTGTAACTTTTGACAATTTTGGCTTTAATTTTTATGCAATGATTAAAAATATGATTAAATGTATGAAAATATGCAAAAATCATATTATTTCAATATAAATAATTACAATAGTTAATCAAAATCATGTTGGAAATGATCAATAAATAATAATATGTAACAAATACGACCAAAAATAAGGCAAAAATATTTTTAGTGTGAACAAAGGGAAGTAACCATAAAGTATAATAAAATTTAAACAAGTCTTTGCAAATAGTTTTTTTTTGAGTACTTGACTAATATTTTTTTTATTTCCTGTGAGTTTTAAAAATAAATAATCACTTTAATCGATCATAAATATTATATTTTTATTGTACTACAACAGGTAAAAAACTATTACTATTTTTGTTGTATAAATTATTACACAGCACAATTTTTTCTCATCTCCAGTTACCGTTTTCTCGCAAATAATAGAACAAATTCCTATTACTTATCTACGATATATATGTAGACCTTATATATCACACCTCATATTTCCGAATTTTTTTAAGGTCGAAGATGTTATGAAGGATGATTCTGGTCTGTTGATTACGAACAGCCAATATATATTAAAAGACATTAGATTATTTAACGAGAATCTTTTTATTTGACTATTTATAGCCAAGTTCCATCTGTGGTTATTACCATATTTTATAAATTTAAATCATTGCTATAAGATATTTTCTTCCATGGCAGTAATAACATAAATAAATCGAAATTAAAAATAGAAAGTGTGCGATTTAATGCTATATAAATATTAATATTTTTACTGGACTTTTTAATATGTACATATTAACATATTTTAAATATGTAATAATTAAAACAAAACATCCTTTGTTATAATAAATGTTATTATTAGCCTTCGCTGTTTATAATTTATTTTAAATTATCTTCAAGCAAGCATTCAACTATTTTTTTAATATCAAATTAATATAAATTTGAGAACTCGGAATGTCTATGAGACGCTGAACCCAAGATATGTAATTTTAGATCTGAAATATTTGAAGCAACCCGTTAAAATAGAGGAGATCTAAAACATTTAAATTAGTAGCTTTATAATATTTAATATTTGTCTTGAAAATTTGGTTTTAATATTGTTTTATTCGGAAAACCATCCAGTATTTCATTAGTAGCCGTAAGTTACGATAGTTTTGAATAACGAGGATATATTTGAATTGTTCCTTGTGGTTTCGAATTTACCCTGTACATTTGTAAACCACTATTTGTTGTCGGTTTTGAATAAATCTCTTTCACATAAACGTATCATATTTTTTCCCACATTAATCAATTATTGTAATGCGGAGTTAATTTTTAATATTGATATATAAATTAAAATCGCGATATAATTATATGAATTTCATTTAGCCGGCAACGGGTTCCCCATCGAAAACCGCAGAAACTGCACACAGTCAACGTTGGAACCATAGCCAATTAAATCAGTTAAAGAAAAAAAGCACAATTCTCTCTGAACAAATGATCAATACATACATATTAATTTTCCGGACCCAATTATAATTTTCGATTCGTTCTATATCGGATTAACTGTGTTATATTATTGGCATTATCATATAATCGAATGTTCTAATATGATTAAATATTCGGATTTTACGGTGCCTGGTATTCAATATTGGCAGCTCAGGAATAATGAATCAATCGGATCTGTTTCCATTACGTTCGTATCCTCGTTCGAGTGCCGGGAGATGCGATTTACGTATATTTGAATATTGTCGGTTATAAATATATTTAAATTTAAACACGTAAACCATATAGCAGATATTTGCGTATTCACATCAATGTCCATTATGATGTATGTGATGGCTGTGGCGTTTAATGGACGGTAAACAATGAATTTACGGCGGGATTTTAATATAAAACATATTTATAGGCAAGGTATATAATGTATAAACATCTTCCCATAATAAAATATTCCGATATCCATAGTAAAACCACAACATGTCATTTATTGGAAAAACATTGGATATACAAAAACAAAAATATAGAACGTGCCCTTCAATTTTCAAGAGTCTTAAGAAATATCTAGAGAGCTTAAATCGTGTAACAGGATAATGCTTTTCAATTGACGAGTGGAGGACGCTTTTCTAATAGTTTTTCATAAACTTTTTGCAATTGCTGAACGTATCTATCGGCAGTAATCGTTTCGTTGCGCTTCATCAGCTTGTGGCGTATTATTCCTCGACGATTCCATCATACAAACAATACAGTTTTCTTGCTATGAATATTGGCTTAAGGGTCTGGTAGGGGTGATTGATCCTTACCTAACCATTGTCTTTTGCCGAAAATACTTTCATAGTTGATCCATTTTACATCGCCTATTATTGTCCTGTCCAAAAAATACTCTATTTTATGCCGTGAGAAGACTTGTGGCAATAGACATTCGGTCTGCCTTATTTCAGCTACTGAAATTATGTGGTACCCATATGCCCAACTTCCTGACTTACCCCAAATTTTCCAGATGGCGATAAACTGTAGATTGTGACGTATTGAGTCTCTCT
>JAGXCT010034000.1:0-23282 GCA_022495035.1 Philopotamus ludificatus
TATATATATATTTTTTTAAATATAATTTACGGTATATATGGTTTATTAATTTTAATAAATATATTAGGCTGAAAATAATCGCCGATTTGGTTAATTTGCGCACGTGTCCGTATTGTCGGCGAAGGATGATGAACCTTTCAATTACCCTGTGGCCGTATCCCGTACACGTGTTAACAATGGACGACTTCCGATTTGACCGCGAGAATTTCACGTGGCGTGCTCAGATAGGATCATCACGCGATTCGCCACGGTTATAAATGTGGTTTGGCCATATCTTGTCATATGGCCCGTGATTTATTTTTGCGAATTTCCGCGAAAATTATTTGTTTTAATATTTTTTTTATTCAAACACGACACATTGGGACAGGGTGTGTAACGAATAGATCGTATAATTTTTTTTTATTATGTAGTTTTTTCGCATAACTCTGCTGAAATATTTAATAATTGTATTAACAAATGATCTGGTTGTGTAAGCCGTGGTTAGATCACTGGCTTAGATTGACTTTCTTGCTGGTCCCGAGAGTTTTCTGCTTGTTTGCCTAATGAATGATGAAAAAAGAACAAAGAGTACATTTTCATCCCCCAGTCAATAGCAATATAAAGACTGAATAGGGTCAATCTATTTCTTTTTATTTGCCTAGATCTAGATAATTAGTCATGGGCCATCTACGTGTAATTCCCATGATATCTTATAATTTATCTACAATATAATAAAACAGTTATACTATGTTAAATTATAATTTACGCCCCAATCAGAATATTTAAAAAAATATTTATAGAGTGTTTCATACAATTGCAATGAATGTTTATCGTTTAATAAGCTTTTATAATAATTATAATATTATGTAAGTCATATTAAAAAAAAAACCATTATTTGGTTATTAAATTTCGGCGATTATTAAATTATTTCTTTCATAAAAAGTTTTTCATCGACCCAAAAAAATCAATCTAAATGCAAAAGATATGACAAATATAGGAAATATCCAAGAATGACTAAACTAAATGTTTTTTTAAGGTTATTTTGGTGTTGTGATGGCGTAAATTTTAATGTAGAAAAAATACTAGCTTAGTTCATGCCAATACTGTAAATTTTAGCAATCTGTTTTATTGCTCTGGAACATTAAGATGAAAGTATCCGCAATAATTACTTAATGGTTTGCTGAAAATCTAATTTCATACGTTTTGCCGCTTGATTTAAACCGCTGGAATTGATAACTCTTTATAACTTTTGAATTATGGAAAATAGCATATATTGTCAAACGTATTTAAAGCTTCTAAATTTTATTCAAAAGTTAAGTTAGTTAGTAAGTCAAATATCCGGTAATAGATATTTGTTTTTTATGACAGGTCCACTATCTACTACAACTGATCATTTTTTGCTCAAATTATCAATAAAAATATTTTTTTAGCAGTTTGGGTATTTTTCATTAGCCTTGAAAATAAATGTACTAAAATAGATAAAACATTTTTTCTAAAAATAAATTCGATAAAAGAATTGTCACAATGATCCTCAGTACAAATCACTCGTTAAAATTAGTGAAAAGAAGACCCCATAAAACTCGAAAAACCAAGAAAAAAGGTTTTTATTGTAGTTTTTACATTAGTTTGTCATAGAATGCCGTCGAGTAAACAGGTAAAATTAAGTATTAATTTAAACCCCATTTTGTAGTCTACAATATCTATTTATTTTATTTCTTTCCCATAGTTAAAATGTTAAGTACTGAGACGATTAAATATTGAGACGATTACTTTACAATTTTTAAGTTTTTTAATTAGATAAGAGATTGAAGTCAAAAGAAGCTACAGAGAACATCTATGGAAACGTCCTAAAACTTTAAATATGCTATAGATGGTTTCAAAAAAATATAAATATAGTGATTGAGAATTAAACCATAAACTAAGATCCGTAAGACTACAATTGGACATATATTGCAACATGATAACAAAAGGTCACACGTAGCAAGAATCACATATGAAAAAATCAGGGAGTGAAAACTACCAGGTTTTACTGCATTCAACTTATTCATCTGATATTGCACCTTTCGATTATCATATTTTTAAATCTTTTGCGCATTCACTTAAAAAATATATTTTTACTTCAGTAGATAACGTAAAGAGCTTGTTAAGACAATATTTTTTCCATGTTAGGAACCCTGTCTTTACTTCTGATTTACTTGATAATAAGAAAGATAAAGTATACACGGCTGACTAATTAGTAACGTCGTGTTGTATTTTATTTAGAAGAAGTTCAGATGATGGAGGATCCTCTATATTTTCGGGACTTGAAACCATATTTATTAATTCGTATATTTTATACTCATCGAAATAAATAAGGAAGAAAAAAAATTGCTAAGAGTTTAATATGTAACTCATTAAGAATGTTTGAGTTACCGGAAAACCTATATCTAGGTATCTATCGACAAACGATTAAATGAAAATTCCCACTTTATATACTATAGTGCAAAATGCTAAGACTATATTGTGTTCTCGGATTTTAATATTACAAGGAAGTGAAGCCGAGCATCATTTTATTGTAATAGTTGCAAGAGAAAGCTTAGCCTTTGTTCGGGAAAGTGCTTTAATTTTTTTTAAACAATAACTACTTATTAGAAATTATTTAACACACTTATAATATATCACTTGTACATTACATATTATTATATTTTTATATAAGATATTAATCCACTTTCCCTCATTTTTGAGGAAAGTGATCATGTGCATGATTACCCCTATGAAAGACCATGGACGTGGTTTTCATAGGAGTATATAGTGCAGTGGTTTCCCGTTGCTCTTGTCCCATTAATGATACTAAATTGATAGATTTTTGTTCGATGGAGCTCTTTGGCTCTTTTAGTAAACGTTTTTGATTTTTTTTAAAATAGTTAAATACATAATCTTTGTTTTAGTATGTTAAATCATTTTCTATGTAGTCTCGGTCCTGATTCATAAGATTTTGACAAAATAGGCATACTAATAAAGTAAGGACAAAATGTAAGATAAGGACAAACGGCAAGACGAGGATAAAAACCATGTAAAAGCCCAAAACTTGATTTCATGATAAAAATAAACTTTATTGCTAAATTGTTGTCATAGTATTGAGGAACCGCAGATTCTGAATAGCGCAAGAAGTTTTAAAATTGATTACTTCGGACACATCACTTACAGTAAATTACTACAATAATTCTCTTCTGCGCTCCATCATGAATCAAAAAGTAGAAAATGCTTTTAATGCAGAAAGAATCTGCCCTATCTCCGCAGGAATCGTAACAGGATCGGTTTAAGGGGTCCAATATTATTTCAGAGTAAGTATCATTACAAAATAACCTAGGTCATCAATCATGCATAAACACATGATAGTTAAGTGAAAAATATAACATGTATAACAATAAAGAGAAGAAAAGAAATATAAAATTTTCATATAAAATATCAACGAAACGTCGATATTGAACATAAAATATATCTACATATTCGGTCAAGTGGTTCAGTAGAGAAATAGCTCTGGTTACCGGAGAAATTTTGAGAGCACCTATCCTCACATTTGGCTAAAGAAAAAGCACATGCGAACGAGCTCGATGGTAGTTAGGTGGCGCCCATAAGGGCAACTTGCATAGTACAAGGAGGTTATGTATTGCGCCAACCAACAGCTTAAAGAATTGATTTGTCAAGTAAATCGACCTTCTTTTCTCTAGAGTTACATACCCCAGACAGCCCTGTACCCATGCGCTGGGGTATACACTTGAGTAGAATCCAAACTCACTCATGTAGAGATCTCTAAGAAATTTCTTCTATATCTTCCCTAATCTAAGGGAATTCGAGGTGTCATAAGGCTCCCATATAATGGAACCTAATTCAAGCAAGCTCCGAACCAATGCGTCGTATTGCATTCGTATGACTAAGGTGCTACGTATGTGATGAGAATTTCTCAAGACGAAGCCCAACATTCTTGATTATCTCATACACACGTCCGATAGATGTAAACGAAATTTTAACTTAGAATCAAACAAAGTACCCAGATTTTTAACTGACGATTGCTTAGGAAGAGGTACGATCCCAAGTCTGTAATTAAAGATGATGGGCTTCTTTGATCTAGAAAATATCATTGTCCAACATGTTCCAATACTTAATGCCAAGGCATTTTCTAATACGTAATGAAAATAAGATGGGGCAACAACAATTAGTAGATGAAAATGAACGTAACGTAAAATAATTTAGCTGAAATCAAACATACGTGATTCCTCTTGCGTCGTTTTGGTTTAAATGTTTAAATTATCATTGCAGGAGTTTAAGCTACATAATAGCAGGTTATCTAATTAGGCGTTAATAAAACAACCACACAGAACTAACACATGTCGTTTTGGGTGTAAAATCTAATTGTGCATAGATTTGAAGTTTGCCGTCAAACAGTGGCACCGAGACACTTGCTTTGAGGCGACCAAGCGTCAATCTGACGCAACGCCAAATGTGTCAGCGCCGGCAATAGGACAGCAATGAAAATAATTTGAGCGCCAATTAAACGCCGTCAATGGAGCAGATGGAACAAAGGCCCAAGTGACCGGGGGCCAAGTGGACCAAGTCAATGGGCGTTTGATGTCGGCCGACGGTTGTCGTCGCTGCAGCTGATCAACGGACGCCAAGGTCGGACGGACCGCTTCCGTGCCGCTCTGGCCCTGATCAAGATCAAGATTCGACGATACAAAAAAATAACAATGGGATGGGAATTGCAGAAATGTTATTCTTCGACAATTATCGCGGATTCAGTCAGCTGTCGATGACTGAGTGTCGTGATACTGTTGAGTGATTTCTGATGAAAATGCATTGCAGGAGCGGCAGTTCCAATAAATTGCGGTCAACGGTAATGACACACATCGTTGTAGATATTTACTGCTTTTTTTAAATAAAAATAAAGATCTAATACCGCAAATAATAATTATTTTTAACACGGTTCAGTATGTTTGGACTAATAGGGTTTTTAGCGATTTTTATTCTTGAAATATTATACTATTATAAAATATTATATCTCTTGCTCAGTTTAAATAAAATAATCTATAGAATACAGTCAACCCTCATATAAGACGGAATTAAGCCGTACGCTATAGCAGGGGTGATCCAAAATATCGACCATTTTTATTCTTAGAATGCCATTTTGAAAAATAAGTCGAGATATTGATGGAGATTTCATCAATAACATCTTGAAATGCTTGGGATATATTTTCCCCTATAAATAGACCCCCTTCGGACGACGCGGTTGGTTTCGAGCCACTATGACGGATCGGCTAAATCGGTAAAATATTTTATTAATACAAAAAAAATATATATTATATTAACATAAATGTTTGAGAAGAACTTAAAATATGTCTCAAAACCCCTTTTATATAAAGATCGAACTTCACAGTATTTATTCCAATCAGCCAAAAGCTAATAAATAAAATTATATTATCTTTTGCAAAAATCAGAGCATAGAATTCAAGATGCTGTTGACAAAATCTAAGCTAATATCTTAATTTACAGGAAACCTTCCTATAACACGGTATCCAACAACATAGAATCATTATTTTGTCAAGATTTTCTCAATATCTTTACTTGAAATCCTTGGATTTTATGTTTTATAATGGTAAATAAACCCCCTTCGGACGACGCGGTTTCGAGCCGTCGTGACGGATCAGTTATATAATCTTTTCCACATATATCTTTCGCCGTTTTATAATAGTATTTCTTTTATGAGTGTTTTATTTATGTATTTTTTATACTAGATTTTATTTGTCATGTGGCCTGCACAACATTTTTAAATTTATATCTGGCATGTTGTAAAAGAATGTTGCTTACCCCTGCGCTATAGAAACTTGCCCTATGACTACTTGACTGCGCACTCATTTGGATTTTTGGATTGTATACCCGCGTTATATTTTGTTGTCAGTCATAAGGCATTGACTTTTATTTCGCATAGTGATGTATTACATAATATACGAAATATAGAAGCACTATAGGAGGGACTACCGCATAAGCCGCCCTATAGCAGAGAGCGCTATACATAGGATTATGTAAACACACTGTTTTTTTTATATATTAATTACGGTCTAAAATAATATTAATTTTTTTGCTAAGTAAACGTTTTTATTTTATAAAATGCTTATAGTTTTCTAATAATTAAACATAATACGTGAGTGAATATCATCTCATTGTTTCAACTTTTCATACTTATATGTTATATTTTATATTTAAAATTACTTCTGTTTAATTCACATTACAGTAAACCCTGCTATAATGCTATAACAAATTCGACAGTCCCTACTATAACGCTCTTTAGAACGTTAATTTTCAAGGTCAAATTATATATTCCGTAAATATATGTGTAATGCATTGCCGCGCGAAAAAAGGTCATTGCCCTTTGGTTGACAACAAAATATAACATGAGTGCGTGAGCATAATAAAAATAAATCAAGGTCATTATGTCAAATATGCGAATGGAAAAACACGTTCGATTTCGTTAGTCAATGCCATTTGATTGACAATAAAAAATAACCTGTGACATTGACACTGAACAAGGTCATTTTAAATATGCAAATAAAGAAAAACTTTCAATTTATAAAATGCCTTGGCTTCTATAACGCGGGCTTCTTTAACGTGGTTCCGATTTCTACGTAATAGGTGAGCTAAATGTATTTTTAAAAATTATAAACTTATTTATTATATTATATATATATATAATATTACACGATTTTTATAAATTATATTTATATTTTAGGGTGTCCTTAATTCAATAACATTATTTTTGATTTTGAGGCTTATTAAAAAAAGTAGACTATCTATTGAATATTTAATTGACATATAGAAGTATTCTGATTTATTCATAATAAGGTTTTAAGTATTGGAATAAAATCTGTAAGCAAATCAATCCGATTAGAATGAAAAATAATTATATAATCCTTAAATGATATCATTAAAAGTAGTATTTTTTTATGTAATTAAAAAAATATTAATGAATATATTTCTCGTATTCAAAGAAGAGATTGTTGTATTAAAAATTATAAAAATAATATAATGCTCATATATGTACGGTGACCATCCGACCTGTATTTCTATATATGGGATACTATATATATCTTATTGCTTTTAATATACATTTTTCATTATCATTTAATTTTAAAATTAAATCTTCGAAAAGATAAACAATGTTTATTAAAATTAAATGATCAGATGTTTTTTTATAGATAATTTATATGAATTCTTTAACACCTTACCTGAATATTTTAGTCAGTTATATGCATCTTTTCAAGAAATTAATAATCGATAGAGGATCATATTTATTTTTTTAAAAAATAAGCGAAGCGATATTAATACTGATAAATCGTAGTAGCTGATTTTTATTTTTTTTGATGTTCGCTTTTTTGTGACGTATTTAATAAGATTTACAATACGAAAATTTCAAAAATTCATATTTACTGAAATTGGATATGGTTGTCACTTTAGCATGTGAAAAAAATAGAAAAACTATGCAATTTTCGCAAGAGAAAAATATTTAAAAATCTCTACGTTTAAGATTTTCGCAATTTATGTGAACTAGATATAAATTTGATCGCATGTGTCTGTGACAGCCCAGACACCATGTACATTTTCTTGAATATATTCAACGTGACCTTGAGAAAATATAGATTTTCACCATCACTTTTCAGACACGGCTATGTCACTCGCATCATTAATTTAAAATTAAATCAATACTAATCAATAAAAGTGGCATGAGACCTATATACGCCAATTTTTTAATAATAAATATATTTTTTATTCGTATTTCTTTTAATGCTATATTTATTAAGTTGGATCGACAACTATCGAAAATAAATTTAAGTATAACTAATTTAAAGTGAAAAATTACAATAAAGGGCCTTGTAATGGAGGTCACATCGAAGATAAATTAATAAAAAAATAATTGCTTTTTTATCTATAATATGTATATAACGTCCTATACAATTTGTTTAATAGCTAATTTGTTGCGTTTTTTGTTAGTCATTAAAATTTGTTTAAACGAAATATTGAATCATTAACCTTTCGCAATGCATAATCGATTATTTTTGCAATCATTTTTGGGTTAAAGTTGAATGAAATTTGAAAAATGTCGGAAGTATGCGCACCATAAGGAAATGCTGGCAATCTACTACGTGCTACATAAAAAGATAAATAAAGAACGGTGACCAAGTATCGTTCAAGGCTGAGGCTGCATAATAAATGGAATGCATTCACACCTGTATACGTAATTAATTATATCATATTAATTACAAAGTAATATTGAATAATATGCAAAATCAGAATGATAATCCATTGAAAATGGATTATGAATGAAAATGTGACTTTCATCTGAATTTTAATATGAATTATCCGCGCATGAAATGAATTGCTAATGTTTTTGTTCAGATAATTGACGCAAAAAATATAAATTCAGAACACAATGATATATTTGAATTGTAAATGCAAAAGAACACGTGAGTAATTAACACGTGGATCACGTGAAACGAATCGTAATTAAATCAGATGAAAAAAAAACGGCGATTAGTACCGCTGTAATAAGTATATTTCAGGTTTTAAAAATAAATTATACGTAGATATAAGTAGGATACGCTCAAGATATTTTATTTAGAAATTATTCGCCAGCCAGTGTCGATATATCACATTTTTATATTTGAAAATTTAGCCCATCATCCTAAATCATCGCTCGGAAATAGGCTAATATCCAAGTTTTAATAAACGACTCGTCTCCAGATGTGTCCCACGCGTATTGCGGACATCCCGCGACAGATGCGTTCCCGAAAAATGCGAAATAATATCTGAAACCTGTCGTTTGGCACTAGTCATCGTGTATATTCGGTATACACTGAAATAGATATCCAGCAGGAATACATACCGATCTTTCATGGATCAATTCATGGCGTAATCTGATCAATTTTTATTAGACGATCGCCAAATATAAATCATAAGAATTAAAATTTATGCGACGTACACTGATATCAGCATAATAGATCCTTAATTCATAGTCAAAGTAATAAAAGTATATAATAATAAATTAATGTGAATATTATTATGACATAAATTTGCATAAGACAATGTAGTCAGGTGCCAATAATACGTGTCAAATTTCAGGACAAATGCCGTTTGCGAGATGTAATTGTGCCTGGATACCTTATACAGCGAGTCCTTGATTTATGCTAATTTATTATATATAATTTTTATTCATAGAGATATTCAAATTTGTATTAAGGCTATCGGGTTATAAAATAAATACATTAAAAATTATTCATATACTTATTAGGATAATTATTTTGGATGCAGAAATGATTTACATTTTATTATTATATCTATAAATTCAAGAAAAAAGGAAATAATATATTGTTTGTTTTAATTTAAAGGAAATATTTATGGGTTAAAAACTGTATTATACATAAAATAAATATAAAAAAATATGATATAGGGAAAATCATGTAATATTACAAAAGTTACAAATATGTTTTATACAACATGGGCTGATGAATTTTGATTTTTTTTTGTATAACACGCTTTATATAACACGGTTTAAAAAAAAGCTATAATTAAAATTTAATTAACATGCTTGATTTGTACGGCCATGAATCGCGCCATGACAAATATTATTAAACATATCGAGACTTGTCAGTTTTGTTTAATTTAAGGTGGCGAAAGACAGAATATCTTTACTCTTAGGTTCTAATTCTTCTGGAAAATTCATATTGCTTATTAATCGGTCTTTAAACCTCCGAACACTGAAAGGTTTTGACAAAATTAATTTACATGTTTATTGGAGAGCCAATAAAAAGGCTCGGACCACAAGTATTATTTTTAAGGATGTTTTACAAAAGTTTCAGCTTATATGAGGAAAAGGAATCTTGATATTAAAATATTATTGATACTAGACAATGCACCAGGACATTCGATTTAAACCAAACACTACGTCTATAATCCAGCCTTTCGACCAAGGAATAATTTCAACATTTAAAGCGTGTTTTGCTCGTCGAACATTCGAAAAAATAATAAATGATATCGATCAAGATGAAAATTTAACAGTCACATAAGCTTGGAAAAATAATTCTATTTGAGATTGTGTCGATATTGTTTCTGCATTTGTTAAAGATATAAATCAATCGACTTTAAATTCTTTCTGGAACAAGCTGTGGACAGAAGTAGACCCTGCATTAAAAGTTGTACTACCAATAGAAGTTGAATACCAAAAGACAATTAACATTTATCGTGGTGTTGGTGGAGAAGGATACGATAACTAATGACTCGGAAAAAAGTTGCAGCAAAGTAGCTACGCGTTTCACTTTAAACACAATAAATGACGGATTAGGATTCGCTAATAAATTAAAACATTTTTTTATAGAAAATGATCATATAACGGAAAGAAGTTTTAAGTTCAAGAGGGTATTAAAACAGATCTTGACCCCTTATAACGATATACTTAAAGATTTATACGCTAAAAGCAGACAATCGTTTATTACAGAATGTTTAAAGGTTAAATCCAAAAATAATCATCTGACGATGAAAACTCACAACCGATTTCGAAAAAGAATCGAATATATGGAATTGTAAGTGATAGCGATGATGAATGAATGATCTATCATATGTTATTAATGTTTTTTCTAAGGATTACGTAAATGTATATATTAAGCCTGATTATTTCATTTTAAAAAAACAAACACATTAACTAACTTTGATTTTTTTTGGAACGCAAACCCTAATTTTGTATGAATTTCAAACCTTGTATAACATAGATTTGTATAATACGACGTTTTTGTGGAACCATGTGACCGTGTTATACAAGGCCTAGGTGTTATTTTAAACGGACATTTTATAGGTTATTTTTTCTTGATCTTTTGTGTTAGAGTTAGTATTATCTTGTGCTGCTCGTAAACCTATAATCGCATTTTTTTGCATTTTAATTATACATAAATAAAATTAAATATGCATAACCATTTACTAAAGCAACAAGAAAGTAAATAATTTTAGGTACTTGAATAAATTTAATTAAATGCTGAAAGGTCACATTTATATTCATCCCGTTATATGATTAAAAAAACATGTCCTTTTATTCTTTGTCTTGATAATACATAATATATATCTTGTTTTAAAAGCCTTTACCTAAAAAGTTTGTATAGGCTTAGAGCAGATTCCGACTATAAATTGATTGTTTCCTTGATTTCTTTTTCAGAATTAAAATCGTTAAAATAGATAAAATAAAATTGAGACGAAAAAAATATCACGACGAAGGAGAAAAAGGGCATCGCTCTACATCTCCGAATGTTAAGAGACCAAGAAGATGAAAATAATTACAAGAGCTGTGGCTGAACAAAAGCTAATCAAAAAACTTTCTGTGCTCAGTAAAGATTAACTAGATCAGTGGTCGCGAAAATTTTTACGTTACAAACAAAAATCATAAATATTATTTATAGACTATGCAATAATTCAGTTTTTACATGACGAAAGATTCGTGCCATTCTTTAACCGCAACGATCATCCCAGTGTGACAACTGACGATATTATTTGAATATGAATTTGTTCATGAAAATATCTAAAACCCATAAGTTTTGTTGATAAAAGTTTTAACTATATTTTCGCTTTTTCGAATGTCTTTGCGTAAGGGATATATTAATGTAATTTAAATAAAGTATGTAATAATAAATTATGTAAAATCGATGGGTTAACAGCACGGTATGATAAATAAAATAAATCTTTAAATCGTTAAAGTGCCAGCTAAAAATACACACGTGACCTAGGTTCGTTACCAATACACCAATAATCAACAACACGCATATAATACTTATCTTTTTCTTTACATAGTTTCGCTTATCTTAATTTTATATTTAGTATGCCATGCGGTGTAGAGCTAGAACTTTGTCTGCTCAGTCGACGCTACCAGCGTCGTGTATTGGTTAGATGCGGGGACACAGGGGGGTAGAGAGGGGGTGTTCTCGTCGCTCTGTCCATACAGAGTCTTGTAGTCCATCGTAGCTTCTTTGATCCACATACCACTTGTCACATTGTTTTATTTTAAAATGATTTTAAATATTATTTAGTATTTATATCTTAATTTATTTTTTTATGTTTTAAATTAAAAATCAGCGAAATACACCTTTTTAATTTTTAATCTTAGGCAGTTCCCTCAAGTATTTTACCTACGAGCTGCCACAGATAATAAGTCCAAATAAATATTTTGATGAAAAGATTTTACATTATTTTTGTAAAATTTATTTTATTCTCCTGCTTTGTATGTTTAATATTGGTTAGTTTTGATTTACAAGTTAAATTCTGTAACCAATTAATAGCGTGAATACGGAAATGGCTATAGTAATGGTAATATGATACTATCTAAATAAATATAATTATTTTATCATTAAAAAAAATGTAAAATATTAATTACTTAACTAGCAATATTTATAATTAGATTGAGATGTACTGTAAACACTATGCACTTCCGGAGGAATTGCTTTTTAATTGTTAATTACATTAGGCGTTTTATGATTTTTTTTATGCTTATTCGATAAAAGATAATAAAAGTTGCGTAAAATCGAATCAATGCCGTGTAAACCGAGATCTTTATATAATATATATAGTACAATGTGGCAACATTTTTCAGCAAATTTTTTTAATTAAATTCCGAAAAATAATAAAAGAAATATTTAACGGCTTTAATTTTAATTAAGCTAATGCAATGTTTGGGTTTTACGATGTTTTACAGGTGGTTTTCTTTTATATCATTGTACCCGCGTTTCGCCTGTAATTACAGCCAGAATGCGGGACCCGTTCGCTGAAAAGCTGAGATGCCGGTTAAGACCGCGACTAATGGCGCCCGCTCCTATTTGCACTAAAAGCGGGATGAAACCGTTGACATGGTAAAAATTCAAATTTAATTTTAACGGTAGAAGAAATTTGAGATTTGATATAAATTAAAATAAGAAATTAAGCGTTGTAGTTATGAGCAATAAACGCGTTTTATCGGCCTGCAAATGTCGTGTTGTTATGCAAATATATTATTTATCGGTATATCATATTGTGAATATATTATGTGATTGGTGAAATATGTTTTTCAATGCGATCTTCAAGATTAGAGTCGCATTAATAATTCATTGATAATTTTTGAAATTATTTTCAGCCGTCCCGGAACACGTCTGAATACGTTCGATCCGCCAACATGTTCAAATATTATCATTTCGCATGCGGAATTAATTTGCAATTTGAATCACCCCGGCGAAAAATATATATATTTTTTTAAAAAAAATATATATGTGGTCTCCGTGTCTGTTTGGCAGGTCGCGGAAGCCGCGTGTGTGGCTAACCTTGGCCGGCCATCACCATAACAATCAAAGTGTTGAAGTCGCGCGAAAAATTTTCATAACACTTGTGTTAATGGACAGGTGTGTTGACGAGCGGATCTGCAAGTCTCAAATATTT
Organism: Philopotamus ludificatus; assembly: GCA_022495035.1. Taxonomy (NCBI): domain Eukaryota; kingdom Metazoa; phylum Arthropoda; class Insecta; order Trichoptera; family Philopotamidae; genus Philopotamus; species Philopotamus ludificatus. Next base: position 13,450 of record JAGXCT010034000.1, read on the forward strand.
AATAACTGTGACCGAGCGCGGCACATCAAAGGGAAAATTGAATTTTCCAAAAACGGTGATCGATAATGGGTTAACACGCAAATTAGTTTTCTTCCCCCGTGCTCCCCCCGTAGAAGGCATCTGGGGAGATGTTTCAGTGTTGATTAGATCAGGGGCGGTGTGTATGGGGCGTCTTTAGTTTGTCTTTCGTGGCATTTGGGTCTAGACTACTACATGGCACATATCTAGAATTTAGTTTTTAATTGATTTAAGTATCAAGAAAGCAACTGTTCGTTATGCCAGAGCTTTACAATCTGTAAACGTATATTATTTATTTAATATAACAAACACATATATAACATTGTTTTCCAATTTTTTAATATGAAATAAAAAAACACAAAAAGACGACTTTATAGATAACATAGAGCTAAACGCTTTACCAAAAACTAACAACCAATGCTTGGTAGATTATAAAAAATGCTGACAAAAGTGTTTTATAACTGATAAGCATTTTTTCACGTATTTTTTTCAGCAAGACTCGCATGTAAAAAAATGATAATCGAAAACAACGATATATTACTCGTTTTTCTAATTTAATTTTTTTTTTCATAAATATAATTAAATTAGAAAATATAATCAGTAGCTCGGGGGTAAAATATTTGGAGGGGCTGCGATATATTAAAATTAAAACAATATAGTTCGCTTATATTTTATTTGAAATATAAATAAAGTTAAAGTAAAAATACTAAATATTATTAACGATAATAAAATAAGTGACTAGCGGCACGTTGTAAATCAGTATAACTGCACTGAGTCGCAGCGCGACACGGCTCTTAGCAGCAAGATCCCCCCCTCGAACTCCGCTACGGCTCGCATCCATCCAATACCCGACGCTGATAGCGCTTATTAAGTAGGCAGCGCTCTTGTTATATACCGCGCGGCTTAACACTAATTATAAATTTAATTTATATTTTCATATAATCAATAGTCACCTATATCATCATCATCATTTGCCAGCCACAAGACTCTCACTCGCTGAGGGCATGGGCTTACTAAACTCTCCCATGGTAGTCGAGGCCAAAGGATCTTTGAGTCTCACACGTGACGTGAGGGCTCCCTTTTCGTGTCCATATCGCGGGGACCCGAGCCATCTTCGTATGCAGTTTTTTGTAAAGAGTTTCCCTCTCTTAGCCATTGCTGACACCTATACATTAATATATAAAATATATTTTCCTTCAATTTCCTTGGGGATGCTGCAGTTCCGTAGTTTATAAGGACGAGCCGCCCCTATATATATATAATATAAAAAGCCGTACTAAGAGAAATTAGGTTACACATATAAAACAGAATTTCAGCAATTTTATCATACTTAAATTATTCATGGAAAAATCATACGTTATGAATATGTTAAGCTAGATATAAAACTCAGGTATAGGATTAAATATTTAATGTGCATGTTAAAAAAATCTTTATAATAGACTGTAATATGTAAATTAGCATTTTAATTTAGGCGCTTTAATACACTTACCTTTATAAATATTAAAATATTATTATTATTATTCTAGTTTTGGTTGGCCCATATACGCCTGGGTAATTTTTGTATTTTAATTTAGAAGATTATTGTAGTTTTCTTTTAATCTAGCTGTGTCAATGGGTACCCCAAGTTTTTGATTTATCGCGAATGACTCTTTTAATATAATGTCACAAACTTTTTGTATTCGTCAAAAAAGTCTAAATAATAAATATTATAAATAATCCTTGTCCTATATTGTATGCAGTTACAGAAAAAAATATACAATATTCGCTGCTGATACTATGCGGTCGATATTTTTTCTCGCTCGTATCCCGTACGATGTGCCAAGCGCGAGTGAAACGTACGAGTTACACGACTATATTACGAAGCATATCATGAATAACTATCATTATTCTTAGAATATTTTTTTTAAATGTCAAGATTTGATTTTGATTATTTTAATTAATTTATAGTTTTTAAACAATTCTATAAATGTTATAAGTTTATATAAATTGAATTAATAAATATTATTTATTGTAATTGGTCAATTGGTTTTAACAATGATCATACTATAGGCATTAATGGGTTCAGTCTCTTTCAACATTGAATTAAACAAATAATTATGCATCTTTTTAAATGATTCATAGTTTTGACTCTTTAAATTCTATTCATATAGCTTTAAGCGCTATGATCTGAGCTCCAGTGAATTTTTCAACCACAGCTTATTTACAGTTTTTGATAATTACTTACGTTTCTCTACTATTGAAATTAAGTAAAAAATTATTGTTTTTATTTCTTTATTTTTTGCATCAAAATGTCTTATGTCATACGTTGCTTAACCAGGCCATTTTACCGACCTCTAAGCTTGAAACAGTTTTTCGATAAGCCTTTATGTACTTTACTCCTCATGACGATTGCTGTTTCCTACACATTTAAATTAGGGTACTTACAAACATTTTTATCTATTATGAATTATGGCAGAATTGTGCTGTTGCAATACAAATATTAAAAAAAATATATTATCATAATGCGTTTAATCCCGAAATTAAATTGGTATTTATTTTAAACATATATGTTTTAATGTGAAAGGCATTTAAAAAAATCATCCCTTTTTGCGAAACTTGAAAAAGAAACACCATCCATCCAAAAATGTTATATTAAGACGTAGAAAAGTCTGACAAACAAATAGAAAGTAGATAAAACCTCTCAGTTTAAATATATAAAATCTTTTTGCCTTGAAAAAAGTAAAGCATAGATATTATTTTAGTTTGCCATTGTTAATCTAAGATAATTAATACTGCGTATATTAACTAGTCCTGTCGATGGATACCCCAAGATTTTCAGTATAAATCCTACACGTCACAAACTTTTTGTACTTTTCTGAAAAAGTCTAGAAATAAATATTATAAATAATCATTGTCCTATATTGTCTACAATTGCGAAAAAATTAAGAAAAACAACAATATTCGCTATTTTAGCGCGATGAATTTTCTCGTTCGCACCCGGTATGATGTGCCGAGCACCAGTTATACGTGCGACTGATATTTGCTACGAGGGCTCAGTCTGCGTCAAAACATTGCCGAAAGCGCTGTCATTGACACGTCATATTGTTTAGCTAAAATATCCACAATATCGACAAAATCATGAATATCTATTTTAATTCTTAGAATATTTTTTAAAAAAAGTAAAGAATTCATCAACATCTCGACCTGAAATGCTTGGGGTATCTGAGATGCCCCCTTCGGACTATGCGGTTTGGGTACTTCGGTAGACTCAATCAGCAACATGTCGTTTTTTAATTTAAATAATCTATGAGAATTTCTCATAGATTTATATTACAACATTTAAAACTTCGAATTTAAATTATTATTCATTTATAACCGTTTTTCTAGTTATAAATTCAGTTATTATTTTTATACTAAATGTAAACATATTTTAACATTTACAAGAAATAAAAAAAGCATGTATTCAAATATTATTCAAAATACAAATGATCCATTGTAGTATTCAAAATACAAATGATCCACCAAGGATTTCATCTAATATTTAACTGTAATTGCAAATATTACGATTAAATTAAATAATATTTATATTATTTAGATATATACATACATGTTTAGTGTTATTACAAATCATTTATCTTCGTTAGTAGTTGGAGTCGGATATATCATCTTGCTGATTATTTTTCTCCGATACGTATTTCTTTGTCATAATAACAAGAGTGTTTCATCTACTAATATTTTCTATATATGATATTAATATTTGTTCTGATATCTTTCTTTACATTCACGGATATTTATTAGGAAAATGGATGAAAAGCGTCCAATCGTCTATGTACCAATATCAAAACTAAAACGAATCAGATTAATTTATATATATTTTTTTGACAAATTTAAAGGGATACACTATCGATCGATATTCGGTAGTATGGTATGCCTTCTGATAAGAGTTACCAGTATGCGGGAATATGTTAATGAGTCGTAGTGAAGCGCAGCGAATGCAAATTATTGCATTGTGCACCAAACATTTGCACTGGTAGCCACGATAAAAATGTCACATAAATAATGAAATATGCGCTTAAACATTTCATATACCAATTTGTGACTGTTAAAGTAGTTAACCATTGTTGATTTTTTTAGTTAATTAACTGTATTTTTTAAAACGATGCATTTACATGCTTAGAATGTTTTTATAATAAATTTGAAATGTTATTTTTTCGAATATTTGCCATCATCATCACAGTTTTGATGTCGAAATTGGCACGTTCGTCCACAGATCATCTGTTTATGAGGTAAAATAGATTTTAAAAAAGTAATTAACAACGATGGATTTCAGCAATTTGTCAAGAATTATATTTGGCAACGCTTAGTTTTTTTCGCGACAATCGGTTAAAGAGCGCCGCGACGCTAACAACTTCCGGATTCGCTTTCTGCCTCTTTCCTCTGAGCGGTCGATAAAAAAAAGAGAATCGCATGTCTCCCGGTTGACATATGCTAATATAGCGTTGTCGATAAAACATTTGAGAAGGGTAGGTCATTTGCCCATGTAAAAGGTCTTGAATGATCGTCGAAATCCGTCACGTAACTAAAATGGAGTGGCGTCGCCAAAGCCGCTAATGGGACAAAGGTTTGACAAACGCTGATACGACAGTATATTTGAATAACTCTCCCATACATATTTAGCAAAAATTCAAATGTAATAAATTCAGTATTATCTTAGGTCAATGCCTATATTAAGCGCATTACTGAAAATTTCTATTCAGATAATATGATAATGTTAGAGTTCATTGCTCTGCTGTCTATGATCAATCAATCTTGAGAATAATATTTAGATATTATCTCATTTTTCTAAATCAGTTATCAAATCTCATGCACGTGCGTAATTAGTATGTTAAAAAACGTTAAATATATAAAAAAAAACCATAAAGAGAAGTTTTTTTAATCGATTGATTATTTTATGCGTATTTGATTGATTGATTAGATCGATATCAATCTATTTGCTGTTTATCATAAAGTATCTGACATTTAAAATTATGATTGACTCGATAAAACAACTGATAATTAAACTCCATAAAATAATAATATTTACAAACTTACGGTATTTGAATAAAATTATTAATATACACAAAAAACAGCTGAAATATTGTTTGTTTATGTATATCTTTAGTATTTTCCGTACTTTAAATTTGTTCATTTAAATTCATAAAATAAAAAAAATATATAATAGAGGTTTAATTAATATATTTTTGTTATTTTTAGAGTTACTATGATATTCAATTAACAATCATCCCTTTTATTTATTAATTGTGTACATATAACTCATATTGAATATTACTATGTCTACAATAAATTAAGAGATAATGCCTTTAATCATTTTATATTAATGCGATTATAATGAGAAGTCCATTCAAGAATATATTAGATAACAAAAACTTGAATTAAATTGCTTTAATAAATACCTGTTTAAAACACAATAGCAAAGATTGTTAAGAAAATAATGCATATGGCTATTTAAAAGTTTGTATAATGATATGAACGATTCGATAAAGATTCTAAAGATGCAAGGGGAATGAGTCTCTTGCACTAATATTCCCCCAGTGTCAAACCACGACACTGGTGAATTTTAATATTATTTCAGTTGGTTTGAAATTTATATTATTTATTTAACGAAGACTAGATGACTAAATTAATTAATTCCAACGCGCCTATCTACCTAGATAAATATTTTTTATAAAACATAGGGACTACTAATTTAGCTCAGTTGCGGTTAACTTAAATTTACGAATTTATATGCATGTTACCTTAAAGCCACAACACTGGGTAAAACTTTTAATTTAATTTATTTTTTACAATAACGTGTCAGATAGTATTCACATTATATACTCACTATATAAATTAATTTAATTTAAACTTGATGGACCAGAAAAAGTTATTAATATAAGAGGTTTTATTAAAAAAATACGCGTAATATTTGTGGTTCTAAAGAAAAACTTCATTTTTAACTTGTGCTAACGCTTTTTGTTAACTTTGTATTACTTCAAAAATCTTAATTTTAGATATGATGTATAGCTCCTTCAGCGATTCTGACTTAATCTTCTTAATATTTTATCTTCAGGGATAATAAAAAGGCGAATGAGATAATTTTCGTAAAAGCGAATGGAAAAATATTTTTTTCTCTAAAGTAAACGATTGATATGGCTATCAATGTCGCAATGCCTGCACGCCAGAACAAGTGCATACGTAATTAATCCGAAATATTTTTGGCAACACCTTGTATAGCTAAATTGCATCAACGTTTTAAGATATTATAGAATTCTTCATCAACATCCTGATTTTTTTTTAAATAATGAATTATTCTTAGAATATAAATAGTAGCTTTATAATTTTTAATTTTTTATCTAATCATTATAATGCGTAAATGACAACGCTCTCGGCATGTCATTAACGCAATCGCACATTTCACTTGCAATCGGCACATCGTACCGGATGCGAGCGAGAAATACATCGCACCCGTGGAAACATATTCTTGTTTTTATTTATTTTAGGCAATTGCGGACAATAATGAAAAATGATTATTTATAATACACTTTTTTATACAAATACAAAGTGTTTGTGATATGTACCCAATATCAATATACCCCATCGGCACTGCTAGGTTATTAAAAAAAAAATGTGTTAAAATTGAATGGAGATTTTTGTTTGTTCTAGCTGATCTATGTTGTTGAATCTATTATTATTAAGAATCTCTTCGAATTTTTATGTTTTTTGTTTTACAATTTGTTAATACATTTCTTGATGTCCAGCCATACGAATATGCAGGACCTGTTAAAATTATTTAGCTCGTTCTAGGTTGGTTTCTTATCAAATTTGTAATTGCAAAGCACTCGTAAATTATAGCAACTATTAGTGGATACATTTAATTGTTTTGTTTATTTTTTTAATTATCGATAATTGCCTATTATGACATAAACATATATACTTTTGCGCCAAATGCTATGACGTAACAAAGTTTAACATAGAAAATACATATATTTTCAATAACCATTTAGTGAGAACAAATAATTCGTGTAAAAATATATTATGTGTTATTTTTAGTAGTTCATGTAAAGAAAAATACTATGTTAAATATTTGATTCAATAAAAAAGGACGCTGGGTTGTAGCATATTAGATTTAACCACGAGGTCGATGAAGCTAATCGAAGGTGCTGATATCATCAGATTTATTAAGGTGCAGGGACCCGGTTGACTCGGTTATATACAGAGGATTCCTCTGGGTAGATTCATTAGAGTCCTTATCGCATTTAGACTATTACGACTAGACCCAGAGGCCACTAAGACTGTCGTGTCGGATCAGAAAAAATACCTTAATAATGAGGCCAAAACCCATAAAGAGTTATTACGACAAAACTCATTATCTTTTTATGCCGCAGAATGACAATGGGTTATTCAAGAATAGTACCTGCGTTATGATTATTTTTATATATATTTATATATTTTGAGAGACACTGGCATAAATGACATGGCGACCGGCGCCAAAAAGATTGCTCCCGATCGGCTATGGTTGTCAGCGCGAGTTTTACCAGCGCGACGGCAATAATTAAATTCTCTATGGCAACATCGGACAACAATGCGCCATATTTTTTTTATAAAATTTTTTCCAAAGCCATTTAAGCAAACAATTCGCAGCAGCGAAATGTTCAAGAAATTCATTACAGGATGTACAGAATAGCGAGGAGGGGAGTTTATTTAGGAATCTGCTGCTAATTAATTCACAACCGGCCAGGCCGCCGCTAAACGTTTCATGGCCTCCGCGCGATCGCAACGCTTTTACGACCGGCAATTTATTTCCACGGATGTCCGAGGAAATTCGCAGAGAGACACAAGCCGGGGATAACTGGCGAGAGATCGGTCCGGCCTCTTTAATTCGGGGCTCCGCGCGGCCATAAGACGAATCTGCGCGATCAATTCGGAGATTCGGCGGAAATCGGGGGAAAATTCGAGCTCTGGCAACATCGCGCTTTCGCCGTCAACCGTTAATGTCACGCGGAATGGCCGACAAATGCATTATATTCAAATAAATATGTTACGACTAACATAAAATATATTGTTAGATCATATTAATATATATTAGATTTTAATTATTAATTATTAGATAAGAATACATATTAATATATAAGTGAAAAATTTTTATAGCTATTAAAAATATTTCGTAACAATGAGAGAATATTTTATTCGACGGCTAGAGCTTTTGGCGATTGTTGTTCCAACATTTACATACCCATAACAGCAGGGCGAGCTTATACGTTCTGACGAAAAAAGGATTTTGTATATTTATGGCTAAAAAAAAGATGAAAAAATGGCATTTATAATATATGAATAATTTATTATGGGCTTATAAAAATATATATTGAAAAAAGAACACGTTTAATTTTTTTTTAATTTAATCCATTTTCAACAGAATATTTCTAAATAATATATTAAGACGATCGGGTTATATAAACACGATATTATCGAAATATTAGAGTATTCAAATTTGCACCATACGATCAAGGCTGAGATTAAGTACGATCGAATCGTATTCTAAAAATATTATGAATAAATATGGCATTATATTAAAAATAATTGCGTTAATATTGCTTTTTTTAGTTATTATACCGGTATTACGAGTTATCTATTAATTAAACGCATATATACATAATTTATGAGATCGTGCATCACTTCCGATCACATGAAAATTTAAATCGAGAATCGATCGCTATTTAATTATAAAATACAGACGATCATATTTTGAATTCGATTAGGCAAAATATTAAAATTGTCGCAGTAATAAGATTCAAATACATTTTTTTTTTGAGTAAACGGTGAGGAGAATTCGTTAATTTAACGCGGTATCTTTAACAAAAAATAAATATATTCATTTGTCTATAACGAGTAATTTGCATCGTTTTGCAATTCTGAAAACGTTTTCTCGTATTTTTTAAGAAGAAAAAAATTGTGACAGTTTCCTTGTAATAAATGAGCGGATACATATGCATGAAAATATATTTAATTTTACATACCGCATTTCGTATACTCGGAACGCTGCAATTTTAACTATTTTTTTTTAATCTCGATTAAATAATTCGGTATCGCATAAACTATGCGAGCACAACATCCGGTGCAGTTCTTATTGTTATCGGCGTGAGTTTTTTTTTTAAACTGTCGCGCATTCGGAACGGTATATTGCGTCTCGTATAGAAAAACGCATACTCCGTATGCAAATTTTCTATTATTTGATTATATTTTTTTTTATTCGCACAGATGCTATTATTTATTTATTTGTATATTTTTTTGTTTTCGACGATAACGCGATCACTCGTTTATTGCAATAATTAATTTGTGCACGTGTCACATGTTGCACTCGTCGGTCCGCGGTCCGGATCGGAGACGCGAGTGCAGCGAGAGATAACGCTGGGCTCCGGCGAAAAGCCCGGGCGAATCGCGTCGAGTTTTTCCGCGAAAATTTGCGCGCGAAAGCGACGGGCGTGCGCTCCACGCGACGCCCGTGGAGCGACTGCGGGCCGGGCGCCCCACCTCCCGCATCCCCTGCGACGCTGCATCCCGCGTCCGGCGTCGGCCAGATCATTTTCTACTCGTGGTAGCGATCACGCAGGTAGAGCTCATGTCAATACAGATCAGTACACTGCCAACTCTTAGACATACTAAAAACTATAAGATATGAATAATATATACTAAATAAAAATTGCATGATTAGTAGTACAGATACAAGCCCAGGTCGCCAATCAGGCATAAAAGACATAACAGTAAAAGATAATAATGGCGAAAAATTTTGGGATTCCTAT